>CAEGAD010011096.1:0-47821 GCA_903067055.1 Poeciliopsis paucimaculata
GATGGATGGATGGATGGATGGATGGATGTATATGTATGCATGTATGAAAGAAAAACCAGGGACTGGAGTTGTGATTTAAATTACTTTATCTTTAAACATGCTATGGTTGTCTTCTTCGTCCTTGTTAAATAAATAAAATATCCTGCAAAACCACTCCACCTGGAGCTGAGAACATTCAATACCATAAACAGGTTTCAACCCTTAACTCTCTTGAAGGAGCCTGTGTCCTAGTGAACACGTCCTCTTACATGTAAGAGTTTACAATGTGCCAGTTAAAGGGTTAAACATGTTTATTAAAAATATATTGCATAAATGTCACTATGGCTGTAAATAACCTGCTTTATCCTATGATACATCCATTTGCTTGTTTGTTTTCCAGTTTCACAAAGTATGTCACAGTACAATTTTAATTCAGTTCACAAATGTATGACAAATATAATGCGATGTCATATGCCTAGATAACACAATCATTTATATCTACATCAACTCACAAAGGCAACTCTGACAAAATATGATTTGATTATTTTCTTTCTAAGCTTTTACAGACATCAGGCATTGAAATAAAATTTTTTAAATAAATACAAATCTTAAGCTTGGTCATATAAATTGGCCAAGCAAAACCACTCAACATTTTGCATTGATGTAATTGAATTGTTAATAATTTAATTAAAATATTGATATAGATAGATCTACTGCTACACCCCAAAAATGTCACTCAGGTATCCTTAACATGAGCCAGCAAAATAAGTAGTAACACCCAGAATTTTTGGATTTTGTTTTCTCTGAATAAATTAAAATATGAATGTTTCAAAGAATCAACCAAACCAATTAACTCCAGTCCAACAAATTTCTGAACCATTTTTAAAAAACACAGATATGAACAAGTAACCTTACTTTTTCTTTTTGTAAAACATTTTGGCGATGTGGGTTGAGATTATCTAGCCATCTGTGAAACCAGTCCGCTGGCTCACTTTGAGGTTCCAGCTTGGCCTGATGCTGAAAGATAAATTATATATTATTATCTATGTTTTTCTTCTAATCATCTCTGAATCACAGTTTAACTCAAACAAAAAGAGGCTCTGACTTTCCACCACTGAGTTACAGTTAATGCACCACAAAATAAAGGTTAGTAGAGATATAAAAAAAAACAAGAGAAGCTGTGATAATGTGCACAATGAGCTGGAAGCTAGAAGTCACTGTAGAGGTTTAAAACCATACGAGCATAAATGGATGTGTCATGGTAGAATTGGATGACAGTTTATAAATTAAAATATGAATGTTTCAAAGATTCAACCAAAACAACAAGATACGTTTCCTTGAATCCTATGAACTTTACATCATGCTACCACACAAATAGCATAACTGTTGCGTTGTGCTAACGTAAGCAGAACTTTGCTGGTTAGGTTTCCTAACCATACGTTCATTAAGTAAACGTGGCAACCCTAAAACAACCAATACCTTACGTAGATTATTTGACTATTTCAAGTCTTAAGGGAAAATCATCTTATTCAAAAATAAGTCTACCTGCAGTTTTTGTCAGACCTTTTGTCTGACATTTATCTTGTCACTATTTACAGATACAGAATAATAACACAAGATGAAGATCTGAGATGTATATTAAAGGCTCCCTTTGCACCCTGAGCTTTTTCATTACCAACACCACCAACATGGCCAGGGACCAAACAAAAAATATTTAAATTCTGACATTTCAGAAGTTCTAGTTTCTCTAAAACACAGACAATCATGGGAATATCTCACTTTAAGCAGGAAACGTGATGTTCTTCTCATATACTAATATGTGTTGCTCACTAAAAGACGTTAAAGTTCCAGGTTTGTTGTGTTTGTGTGGTTTTTGTGTTGATTGTGACCAAATATAGTTAGGCATAAAATTATTCATTCCCCTTGGAGATTGGTTTCCAAATTATTTTCATGCCACCAAGAAGTTTGTTCTTGTAAGAAATAAGGTAAGTACAGCAATGAAACGGTAGTATCAGTTTAAGAATTATTATATATTTATGCACATTACATTTTAAAATGACATGAAGAAACTTATTTAAACCCTTCTTCATATTCAGACATATTCAGAGTTGTTCCAGAAAACAAATCTGTCTGCATTCTACTGGTGTCCGCTAGTATTTGGATGATTTATCTTTGGTGCAAGGCCTCACTGTCATCACCCTAATCTTTATCTCCCTCCACAGATTCTCAATTAGATTTGAGTCCAGACTCAAGCTGGTCCACTTCAAAACATTAATATCCCCTCCAGACAGAAGAGACACTGTGGTAAATGTAAACGCTTTCTTCAAACCTGAACATGCAGTGGGGTATGAATAATTTTGGGCCCAACTGTCTGTAAAAGGTAACATCAAGCACAGTAAATGTATTTTTCCTCTGTTTATGGTAGTAAACACATTTTATACTGTCCACCACATCATCGGGCTTCAAAACTGTCCCATAGCATGCTTTCACCACCTCCGTACTTAGGAGTTCATACAGCTGAGTTTTAAATATTTTCACCAAAAATATACCTGCAGGCGTCGTTATAGTCAAGTAATTATTTTTGTTTTTTCCTTGTTCATATAGTAAAACTTAAACTTGTTTTTACTATCCATCTGTCAATCTTTCTGTAAATAGTAAAACTTTAATAGCTGTAGCAATAACAGTATTCTGGTAGGTTTCCATATTTCTCAGTTCTGAGTCTTAATGTCTGAGCTCATGATCCGAGTCTAATTCTGAACCCAGCAAACTTTATTCACTTATCAAAGACTGGTAATTACATCCAAATGTTTTCACTGAAAATGTCGCAACCTGCAGTTGTTCATAAATTACATAAAAGCAAGTCTGACTTTATGAAATCTATGATGCTGTGAGATATTTCCAGTGTGTTGGTCGTTCCAAGGGGAGCCGTCACATAAACCGTTCTCATGTTGGCACGGAGATGTTAACAGCTGCAGTCAATCATGATTACTAACGGGAAGTGAAGCAGTCCTGGCAAGTTAAAAAAAAACACACATTTTGGAGCTCTTAGTTTTGCTAAATTAATAATCTATGTGGGTGTAAAGACACTTTGGAATCTGTCAGAATAATTTGTACTATGTACATTTCTGTAAAACCCTCAATAAATTCAAACTTGTGCTGTGAATTTATGGACTTTTTTTCTCTGTAAAACCTTGAAGATCAACAAACAATAAGCTCCACAAAAAACATTTAAAGAGCTGACAGGACGTGCAATTTTGCAATAATATTTTTGTCTCTACTCGACAACTGTTTATAGTGCTGCATGCTGTACCTTAAGAAAAGCCTCACTTGTGGAGAAAAAAACGCATAACTCAATGGCTGGCAGCAGCTTGTGGACTTTCTCAATTTTGGCCATGACATCCTGAAACAACAAGAGCATATTGTAAAAATCAGAGATAATTCAGCAATAAAAGTTAAAGTTAATACAAACAGACATTGTAGAGGCATGTTTACATTAGAGGTGGCCTGAAAATGTGAATATCCAAATTAGACAGGCAGTTTAAGGTATCAAATTTGTTCGGCCACTCTTTGGACTTTGAAGGTCTTATTTTAGCTCAAGAAGGTCTTCAGGGTTCAATTACAGACAAACGCGTGAAGCACAGATTTTTGTGAAATACCTCACAGTGAGACTGGCAGTGCATGCAAAAGGTGTGGCCAATTACCTACCACAAGAAAGTTCAGCAATGCAAACACTTATGTCTCATGTAAATTGCAGGAGATGTCAGTACATTTAGATTTTTCAATCGTTTAAAAATTTGATTCAAATCTCTGCTAAAAAAAAAAAAAAATCAATTAACCAGCACAAGCTTACCTATCAAAAAACTGTAGTTTAAAATCAAGTCAACCATCTGAATTAAACAACCCTCTTCAATTTGCCTCAATAGTCAGTACTTCGCTGCATTTCCAAGGCAAAATGAACGGCCACATATGTTGACAAATAGATGTTGGGTAAACCGTTTAGCAGTTTACCCAAGAAAGAAAACGAACCACTGAACCAGGTGTACTTTCTAAGGGAAAGAAAATGTCAAACAATGCCTGAAAGGAGTAGTAGGAGAAAACAGCAGAGAATGAATATGCTCAGGGTCTCCTCCAGCTCTGTAAACGCCAAAGCCACTCTAATGGCAACTAACCAGTTAATATTCACATAATAATACAAGTTCAAAGGTTAAATGTTTAATACGTATGAAAGAAGCAGTTAGCACACAATGTGAAATTTTACTTTGGTTATATTGATTTAGTTCGTCAGTATTCCTTTATGTAAAAACTCTGATCTGAAGTCAACCTGTGGATTATAGAAATCTTTATATTCTTTCCTCCGACTGAAACCCGCACACTGGTCACAAAGCTTTTAGCAACAACGATAAAGGTGAAAGGTCAAAGACTTTATAATAATGATGATGACCCCAGTCGTCCATGCACATATTACATATACAAGCACACACTCACACATGTAAACAGGCACGTATTTCACCCCTCTTGCCTCCCACAGTCCAGTCTGTGTAGAAATCACTATAATTACCTTGTGGCCTTTTTAAGGTGATATTTTCTGTTTCAGTAAAAAGCCATAAGACTGCAAGACAGCCATTAACCTTAAGAGACTATAAAGATGTTATACACAATGTGGCAAATGTAAACTTGTTTCCTCAGATTAAACACAATGACTTGCAAAAAAAATAATGTTGAAATTTCAGAAAATGACAGATTTTAAATAACGCATTAATTTTAAGAAGCTTATGAAAGTAATAACCTGCTAGCTTCCTCCCGCCACTGTTCATAATGTGGTAAAATAATCTTGACATATTTAATCGCACAAGTTTAACTAATTAACACGAGCATCACTCCAGTTAAATATTCCCACTTATTCACAGCCGAACCTCTCAAAAATGTTCTTTTAAAACGAATCAGCAGCACCCCCTGCTGGTAAAACCTCGACGTTCCACAATCACAACAGGAACTCCTAAACCAGAGGAAAACAAATCCACTGGCTCCATCCTGTGGAGATAAACGTTCCTCTCTCGCATTTTGGATTAATGACATTTTACTTATTTAGATTTAAAGTAACCTCAAACCCGAATAAAAAACATATAATGTAGGAGTGGCAGCTCAAATTATCCAATTAGTGATTAATTACAGCAAAGGTACATATCCTACAAAACTAATTAACTTGCTAATAAAGTCAGATTAAAGTGTCTTCCATGTGCATTCGCGGACACAACTAATGAAAACATCTGAAAACATTTTATGGAAGAAGACTGTCTTTTTTGTAAGAAAACACCCAGACATGTTTTCTCTTAAAAATATGGTCGAGAAAAAATAGTAACAGCAACAATAACAGAAACATTAAGATGCAAGAGTGATGATCAAAAAAGGTTTATTTTGCATTCATTTGAAGACATTTATGTAAAATAGTTTTGATTTGAAAACTGTTACAAGAAAATATTTTTTATGTAGTCAAGATACAAACTGTATGTTTTTAATCAGATAAGCTCCTAAGAGAAAGTATGAACATTGCATGTTCATATGAATAATCCAGCATAGTTTACCCAGTATGTACTAAAACAATAAACTACAATAAATGTATTCTTTCTATAGGCCAGCAGATGGCGACCACTGTGGCTCCATAAAGGAGTGGGGTGGCACATGATCAAATTCATCAAGCTCTTACCTGATTTACTGTCTCAGGATTTTCATATTAACTTTCAGTAATCAGTTTTCTGTGGTAAAATGTTGATTCATAGCATAATTTTCACATTTAGGATATATATATATATATCTCAACACGAGAAAAAAGATTTATCCGAAATTGCAGGTTACAGGTAGCTGGATTTATTAGTTCAACAAACGGGTTATTTCACCGTTTTTATTTATGAGCTACAGTGTATATTACCAATATGAATCAACTGTTACAAAGGCTCTCCACTATAAACATCATAATGCAATAACAGACATTGCTAGGCTGAAAGAGCAAATTATGGCATTTAAAGGAAACAGACATACCTGCCAAACAAACATTATTATGAATAGTAGACTGAACACCAAATTAGAGAGGCAGGTGTAAACAAAGAACTGCAATACAAACCACATTTCAAAATATAATTGATGCTTTACATTGGATATACATGTAAAGCATCGATTACTATCAAAAACCACTTAATGTCCCATTCAGTCACTCATGGATATTCAAAACTGCTTTGTTGAGTTTAACCAGCCGATTCCTGTGCGTGTTCTGCTTTTTGTGCGCTTCATTTCTATCTTTCTGCGGCAGAAGTTTTCTTGCAGAGGTATCCACAGTCAGTCCTCAAGGGCTGGAATCCTGCATGTTTTAGTTTTTTCCCTGATTCAACACAGCTGGAACAAATGAAGGTTCATTAGTTGTTGGACCATTTGAATCAGTCATCAAAAACTAGCAGGACACTAGCAGACCGCAGCTGGTCACCTCAGTAAAGACTACCTCTCTAGAATTGCTAGATGTTCTTCTTGTGACTTCCTGAAAGTAGTGATGGGCAGATGAGGCCTCACTGGATGTGTGGCACATTTCCCAAACTGTGTCGACACTGTGCTGAGTCTGTGTTGCTTTGCCACTCTCAGTGACATCTGCTCGATTTAGAAAGTCATTGCAGGCAAATTTGATAAAGCCAGGAGTGTTAACCGGTTCATCCCTGTCACGCCGGGCACGTTGATGCCTCAGCATTGTGGAAGTGCTCTGGTTGCTGTAAGGCAAGAGCAAATCCTACATTTTTCACCAACAATGTAAATAAAAGTTCATCCATGTAAACTAAACAAATATCCCATGGAAAGGAATTTTAATCATCCGAAAGAAAAATTATCAAAAGTGGAAATGAGAACAGAATAATTATTTTCCGTTATAAGATCAAAATGATCTCGCTTGGGAGAAAACTTCCTCTTCCTTGGTTGATCCATGCCGGCAGTCAAATATGAGCCAAAGAACACAAAGTATCTCCATCCAATAAAGCCTACAAACGGGGTTTCATCTTGTTTGCTCGCCGCATATGCCGAGGTTTCGGTGTCGTCTGGCCCATCACTACCTGGAAGAGTCTTCAATGAGACCTTGGAGTTATTTTGATAAGCTGGCTGCGCCTGGAAGGTTCACTGAGTGCCCATGTTACTCCCTGTGTAGACATTGTGTTTCACTGTGTTTTGTTATCCGCAAGGATTACAAATGGTATTGATGAGAAAGATTTTTTTCCCCCCATCTGTTCTTGAATATTTTTACATCAGGACATGATGTTTTGTTATTTCAGACCTACTTCATTTGGTCAGACAGGTTCTTTTTAAGAGATTGCTCGATTCTACAGATCTGGCTGTAATCAAACCTAGATGTGAATAGTAAAAATTATTTTTAAAAATCAATTAATAAGTTAAGATTCAACAACAAAGATGACTGAATTTTTAAAGTAGATTTGAATAACTTTTTTTCCCCTTAAGAAACAAGACCACCATTTGAAAGTTGCATTTTGTTTTTACTCAAAGCTTTTGACAATTTATAAAAAGCAAAAACAGAAGAAACTTGTAAGGAGCCAATATTACTTTTTCTCTGCACTGCATGTTTATTTTAAAAGTCACAATATTTACATCTCGTGCTGATCTTTATGCCAGTACATGATATCCCAGAGTTTGGTGTTACATATGACAGTCCAGTCTGTTCCTGGATCTATTAAATAGTTTGTCGCACTGTTTTACTTTTTGAAGGTGTCAAATACCATTTCACATTGACTTTTAAAATTAAAACAGAAGTTAGGCTATTTATTTTTCCCTTGAAGTTTTGGCAAACTCCAAGTGTAATAACTTGACTGCTCTCAGTTTTCTTTTACAGACGCTGCCCCTGGCCTTGTGTTTCCATGTGTTGCCATCTCTTTCCTGGAAGAGGCTGTTGATTGATTAACTATATTCCATAACTTTATGGTTACTCTGTTCTTTTTACTTTGAAGACACAATAAATAGAAATCAAAGGAGCCTGACTTGATGCAATTATCTGTCTAGTATGACTTGCTTTCCCCTGAGATCTATAAGATGTATTTGGCTAGAGATCCTTATCTACATCACTTCTGACCGGTTGTCATTATAATATGAAACAGTCCTGCTTTACATTTAGGTTCAGACAGGACAGTTTTATTTTTTGCGTATTAATAGATAAATGGAAACAAATTGGACATTGTGTACTTGAGTTGAGATTTAGCATGAATTAAGAAACTAAAATAACCCGAATTGAATTTTTTTGTAGCTTTGTTGCTCCTCTAATATCATAAAATAATTTATGTAACTAGTATATGTCCATTCATGAAAGTACCTGCAATGTATCAACGTAATAGGCTAATTGTATTGTTGTTGTTGTTGTTGCTTAAGTTTCGTTTTAAACTGCCTTATATCTTTATAAGGCCTAAAAATAAAAGGATGTTTACTAATACTCATGTTGTCCTTTCGGTTAAAAGTTGTTTAATTAGTTACTCACCGAAAACAGGCAAACTGCAAGCAATTTATTTAACAGATGAGCCGAAAGGGAGCAGACATTGTAGTTACCTCTTCTGCAGGCCGACAGGTGTTAATGAGGCGACTGACGAGCTGCCGTCAAGTGCCTCGCAAAAAGCTGGTGTCGCAAAGATGCTGTTTTAAAGTAGGAATTGTTGTTTACATTTCATAATTTAAAAGGCTTAATTTAAAACAGAAAGGTCTATTCCGAATAGTTATCTTTCATTTTGTATACTTACTCGAGTACATCAAAGCTGTAGTCCAAATTCAGAGAATGCATCCTCCATCCAAACCGGAAGGAAGTGAGCGGCTGTACTCATTAGATGTCACTAGTAGTTTTTAGGGTTTTCACACACCATAATAGATTAAATCATCATTTAAAAACTTTTTTTTTATTCAAATCATCCTAGTCTGCTATTAAAATGTGATTATGTAAAATATTTAGGGATAAAAAAAGAGGATATAGGCAAGAAGGGATGAAATTTTTACTGACCTCTCCGTCAATGTGGTGTCATAGTGGCGGTCTGGCGCCCCCTTTTGGCTCCATGTTTAATAAATTACACTATAAACATATTTAGCTGTAAATGATGAGAGGTAGAAGAAAAAAAAGAGAAACCATACTTAAGATGACATGAAAAGGCAGAAAATATGTCTTTGGATCCTTTAAAACCATAACCATTTTTTCTACATTTTGTAACAAAATAAAATAAAATTATATAGACCACGTCAAGGAAACTCATCTCCCAATACAGAATGACAGCTACGCCTGCAACAGTTGCTGAAATGAAAGAACGTGAACTGCTTTGATATTGATGTCTTTGTTTCAGTGACAAATTGAACAGATCACTTCTTAAACATGAGTGATTTTAACTGGAACAGATTTGCTCTAACCCCACAATACCTACATATAGCTGTAACAATTCAACAATCTGCTGATCAAGCCATCTGCTCGCCTTATGATGTCAACAGAAACCAACAAATCTGAGCTGAACTTCCAATATGACTGGAAAATCAAAATGTAAAATAAAAGTTGTCAAGATAAAAATGAGCAGCAAATATCTGAATGTACCTGCATAGAGCAAAGAATAGATTTTTTAAAAATGTTTTTACTTTTCTCATTAAACTTCAGACAAATTGAAGAACTTTAGTGTGATGCTTTGTGCCCTCTTTTGTCATTCTGCTATATCTACCTATTCAAAAATAATTCTTTATAGCATCAAAACTGAAACTACAGCCTTTATGAATCTAATGTTCAACAAACGGTGCCTCTAGTTTTCTCCACTGTTGCAATTAACCTAGAAGCCTTTAAAGTCACAATATTCTCGTCTGGGCTTAAATAAATTGTTTAAAGCCAGAAAGATATCTCCCAGTGCATATTCAAACATTTAAATAATATATTTCATTCTAGTGATTGTATGTTTTTCATTTCAAATTCATTGTACTAAAAAATTGTTCACTAGACCAACTTGTGGCTCGTAGATGTCAAGAAGCAACTTGTAATTGCACCAGTTTCTGCAGTAATGGGATGGGGTTGAGCCAAATTAAAACATACATAATCTGAGACTTGACCACTTTACCATGATGCTGGGTTTTCTGCTGCACTTCTCTGAATTCAAAGTCATGAAGGTTTTGTTTGGTCAGCAGCTCCAAGGTTTCAGAACCAGAGTCATGACTGACCAGGAGGAGCAAAGTCTTGAAAATATCAAATTATGTCAGAAACCCTGACCAGGGGTCTGTAAATGCATGTTTTTAGAATGTGAGGTAAAAAATATAGAAATTTACAATTAAGGTTGTTGAGGCTGTTCGCGTTGGTGTTTAAGGAGCTCAGTAGAAATGTTTGTTTTCTTCAGCTAGCAGAATACAAACTACAACTCTGCTGCTGTTCTTGTATAGTTCTGCAGGTTAAACTATTGAGAGTTACTTACCTCTGTAAGTTAGGAACCGCCACACAAACAGCATCTAGAAACACTCCTGCATCCTGCAGTCCTCACCAGGATGAAGGCAGCACAATAAACCAACAGGTGATTGAAAGTACTTGAGACTCATGTGGTGGTGAAACTGGGAATTGTCCAATCCTGACAGTCAAGATGGCGTTACTGTGCAGAAGCAGTCTTTGAAAACACCATATGAGCATGAAGTGATCCATCTTGAAGTCTGTGTAAAATGAACAACTTGGATTTACCAACCATGTTAGAAAAAAACCAAACTAATCTTGATAATCTTGCACAATCTGTTCCTCCAAAGCTTTTATCTTTTTTTTTCTCGAAACAAGATCAACAAGGATTTACGGGGATTAGTAACAATATTGCGCTTTTTCCCAGTTATATTTTACCCACTCCTTGCTCCTGTTACTTCACTTCATCCCACCTCCTGCCCACAGCACTCTCACTCTGTACGCACACACAGTATCACTGCAGCTTTCATTATACAACCAATGATCTTGTTTTGAGACGTTGTTTTTCTGTGTTCCTGGTTTCTCCTTCGCTGCTCTTCAGGAGGTTGCAATCCAAAAATTAGTGAAGCAAACACAAAAGCAGAAATGGCTGGTCTGCTGATGTGTGTGTGTGGTGGTGGTGGGGTAAGACAAACAGGGTGTGACGGGTCCGCTCAGCCAAGTCGGAACAGAGGGTCACGCTTGTAGCAGTGCTCCAGACAAGGTCAGCCATGAAGAGACTGACAAGCAACGCTGGTGGAGATTACACACAATAAGCCGCCTGGGCTCGCGTTTCCTTCCCCGGCCTTCTCATATCTCTCGCCGTTTACTCCTCTGAGAGCCATTTTGTTTGTTCAAACCAAACCATGCCTCTCTAAGCTGAGCGAGGGTGTTTCTTTCCTTTAACGAGGCCAAAGAGCCCCCCGTGCATGCAGGAGGCCGGTTCCACGGTCAGCTCTTCTTCAGAGATGTCACAAGGAAGAAGCAGCCTCTAGACTTCAAGACGCTGTGCTGTAATGTAACAATAAATCTGTCACACTTTCCTCCCACAGAGTCTGAGCTGCTTCTGTCAGCAGTCGGTGGGAGAGCGTGACTCTGCAGAGTATTTGCAGACATACAGACTCTACGCAAACACAACCTTATCAGTGTTTACACATATTGCCTGTTCAAGCTCATGTATGCGCAGAGTAGCTGTGCAAACTGCAATAAAACTTACCTCAGCCTCAGTCTGTTTGGTCTGCAGCAGCTGGTTAATAATCCAGGAGGGGGAGAAAAGGAGTGTTATTGTGCAGCGACAATTTGTTCAGCCTGCCAGATTTTAATGTGCATGTGTAAAATGTTTCAAACTGAAATAGCAGCAGCAGGGAGACGATTCCTGCTTCACTTTTCTTACACTTGTGAAATTTGATACGTTTTCAGCTGGCAATAAACAACCAGAGCAACAGCAAGAAGTGCAGCACAGTAACAAGACAATTAGATGTTTGCAAAGGATTTTAAATGACTTCAAAAATTAAACCTTGAAAAGTTTGGTTTGGATTTGTATCCAGCCCTCTTTATTCTGATACCCCTAAGTAAAACACCCTAATTCAGAAGCATTCTAATTAGTGCTTAGACTCATTTAGATTGCAATTCGGTGAGTATGGCATAAAATGGGCATATAGCAACAAGACATGGCCGTCAACCTAAGGCTTAGTAAGAGAAACATTAATTAGGAAGTAACTATTAGGACTTTGGGAGAGCTGCAGAGAGCCACAGTTCGGGTGGGAAAATATGTGAACAGGACAACTACTGACTGCACATTTACATAAGAGTACCAGGAACAAGAAGCCTAGTTTAGACTTTGCCATAAGCCATGAAAAAGACAAACCAAACATGAGGAAGAAGCTCAGATGAGACCCAAACTGAGGTTTTTGTCCTTCAAGCCAAACACTATGTGTAGCAGAAAACCAACACTGCAAATTCCCCTGAACACATCGCCCCACCATGGGATACTTTTCTTTAACAGGGTTAGAAAAACTGGCCAGAGTTGATATTCGGAGCTAAACAGATAGAAAACATAGTCTGGAGACTCTGGCAAAGGTTTACCTTCCAGCAGAACGATGACACAAACGTCAGAGAACCTAAAATCAAAGAATACAGACCTGAATTCAACTGAGAATCTGTGACAGGACATGAAAACCAGTTTTCACAGACAATCTGACTATTTTGCATTACAGACTCGAAAAATACGGTTTTTAAATGAGTAATGCAAGAAATTACAAAGTCTCAAAAGACTCGACTGGAAACAAAAGTCGGTTGAACATTTCAGACTTCTATTCGCAAAACATGTTGAACAATGTGGTTTATTTTCTTTCCATTTCACAGTAATGAACTAATGTATATTGAGCTCTAAAAAAATGTGGGATGTTTTCGGTTGTGATTTGTGCAAACGTGACAAAATGTCCTGAACACAGTGGTTTGCGAATATTTATTTAAGCTTATGAGAGCCAGATAAATAGAAAAACTTAAAATATCTGAATAAAGTTGAGGAAATTATAGTTCTGGAGTGAAATACTTAATAAAAAAAAAAAAAAATTAAAATTGCAGGTAAACCCATATAACCTATAACCCATATAACCTAAAGCGAACCCGGTAGTTTTTGCGTGCTCCACTAGAGGGCTCTGCACACCAATTCAGTCCAAATTTAAAGCACATTGAAGAGCAGATGTGTTTGGAGGATTATGGCGTGACCTGAAGAGGGCAGCCTTGTTAAGTGCCTTTAAATATACTGTTATATCTGCTGCTGCTGCTGCTTCATAATTTAACCACCAACACCGAGCGCGCTGACACATGGGGGGGGGGGGTAGAAAGTAAATACTGGCTCCGCGATGCTGTCAAAAAGCAAATACAGCTCAATTCTTTCTGCTCGGCGGATGAGATAAACTCTCATAATAGCACAAAGAGCGGGGAGTAAAAAAAAAAGAAAAGAAAGGGTTATCTAATAAACGGAACGAGCACAAGCTGTAAAACAGTTTTAATGGCAGACTGCGGGGCCCTGTGGCTGCACCCAGGCGCAGCTTGTGCCGCGGTGTTCGCCGCTCTTTGTTCTAACCAGAGCATATGCCACAAGCCCTCGCTGCTTTTCCTCAGCAGCTGCTAAACCCATTAAATCTGCAGCCAGCCACCGGAGTGGGGTGTGTGTGTGTGTGTGTGTGTGTGTGTGTGTGTGTGGGTGAGGGGGGAGCTCCACTCAGCTCCATCATAACCCCGGGGGTCTGCCGCCGCGCAAACGGCTCCAACATGGACGCAGATCACCGGGAGGAGAGCGCGCCGGGCGTCCCGTTTTGACTCGCAGGGACGTGATCGCGACGCTGTTAATGCGGGGCGGTATTGTCAAATTCACTTTAGGTCCTTATTATTGCTCGTCTCGTGTGATTCGCTCCGAGTGGCGCGCGCCTGCAAAGCGAGGCGCCGTGTGCGGGAGACGCATTGTTGAGCCTCGCTGCTCCGCGAGGCGAGTGTTTAAAGGAGCCTCGTTGAGCGGTGTGGTAATAGTCCAACATCCATTCTGCATCATTACATGAAACCAACACTCGGGCTGTTTGCTCTGCGGTGCAGCTCTGTGCCTCCGGGCTCTGAAGCTCAGTGATTCCCAGTTGCTTCTATTTGCTGTTGCTGCAGGATATCGCGGCGCTGCTCATTTCCAGGCTTCACATCACCTCATTAAACTGACCTGTCCCCCCTGCACGCTATTAAAAACTGCTTTATGTGGACTTTACTCCCCCCCCCAAAAAAAGGGGTTGGGGGGGGGGGGAGTGTATTTGAATATCTGTCTCATTTCGAGGCTCGGTCTGCAGCCGGTCTGGACCCACGCAGCTCCACGCTGCAGGGATTAGGAACATCTTCTGATTAGTGGCCCACCATGGCACCTAAAGTGGAAATTTATACATAAATTAGAAACACTTTCCTGATCAAAGCGTGAAAAGTCAGTGCCTGGTGTAACTATTCGCCCCCCTGTTGCATACTTCACTTGCAGCAACAAACTCCAACTTGTTGTAGTGGGATTCTACAGTCGGGCAAAGACGTTCATCACGGAGCTCAAGCTCAGTCAACTGGACGAGGAGTGTCTGTGGGCAATCTTTTCCAAGTCTTGCTGTGGATTCTCAATTAAATTTGGATCTGGACTTTGACTGGACCATTCTAACTCATCGTTTAAACCTTTCCATTAGAGCTCTGGGTGTATCTTTAGGGTCGCTGCTCTGCTGGCTTCCATAAAGGATGGATTTGGATTTGTTTTTTGCACAAATGTTAGTTGTCCTCTTGCCTGAGCTGCTTTCCTCTGCAGCTCCTCCAGAGACACGTGGAGCTTTCTGTCATCTCCTCCGATCCATGTTTCTTTTGTTTGCCCTTCCTCTTAGTTCAGACGGACAGCCACGGCTTGTGCCACACTCCCTTCACTCTCAGGTGGAAAGTTGAGCCGCAAGACGGTCAAAGCTTGAGATTGTCACAATCTAAAGACCCAACAGTGCAGGTTTAAAAAGACGTAAAAAAAATAAAAAAAAAAAAAAAAAAACAACTCCACCAAAACAGAAGGGAACATGGAGAAGCCAAGGACAACAGCTTGAAAACAACAGAAGATGCAGCAATGAGAGATTGAGGCGTAGAAGAATGTGGGCAGAGTGATAACTGGAAAGAGAAAGAGGTGTGAATAATTACCTTCTCTCTGCTGAGAGAGAAACCAGGAGACTGAGTCTACTGAGGGAAGACCTGAGCAAAAACAAACACAGGAAGCAGAAAGACGTTCCTCAGGAACCCAACAAGACGATCATGGAACTTGGTGCCCGAAGGAAAACAAATTTACAAAATAAAGCAGGAAATGAAGTCGATGGGAAGACTTTAAGATTAGTCCAAAAGTGTAAAATACAACAGGAAGAATAAAATGAACACAACCACAATGAAAAGGAAGCTATTTGTGACCCTTTGTCTGATTCAGGAGAAGCAGAAAGGCCAGGTGGTTGATGCGGATCATGGAGACTTTTTACTTTGAAGTTTTTACCCACAAATCAAACCCTAGTTGCAACAATATCACATTAAGTAGTCGACTGTTACTCCAAAAGCGCGCAAAAATCTGCTTTAATGTAATCTGTTAAACGTTTCTGAACATGTTGAGCATTTGCGCAGAAAGAGTTAAACTCTGTTCTTATCCAGGGGAATACCTGCTACTTCTTTGTTTGTTTTTTTTGTTTTTTTCAATCAAGCTGGAAAAGTAGGCAGGAGAGGAGACCATTTTACACAGCTACATAACAATCTGACTACTTTGTTTAAAATACATTGTATTTAGTTTGTTGTTTGAGAGATGAAACTAATTAGGCGAAAGAGAAAAAAAATCCAACAATTTAAAAGCCATAATTTCAACCCAAACCACTGATTTTTATTTTTTATTTTTACTAATATCACAAGTTATTTCAGTAACTGGTGCCCACTGTTAAAGCTACTATAGAGCAGATTTTAAATGTTTCCTTTTAGGAAGACGCACGATCCGGATTATGATTAATATGATTTAAAAAAAATTGATAATAGCCTAATAAAAAAATCCGGCTGCAGTCTTTGGGAATCCCAAAGCCATTCTGTGTGATGTGGCCTGGGGGGGGGGAGGGGGATGGGGGTTGGGGTTTGTTTTTTTTTTTTTTTCATGCTCACACCAAGTCGACGCGGAACATAAAACAGGGAAAGCGCGGAAACGTCCGTTTGTTTAAAGCCATTTCAGCCCGCAGCCTTATTATCCTGTGAAATGGAGCGGAAAACGCGCGCTGCAGCTGAGGCTGAGGCTGTAGGCAGTCAGACAGCAGGCCTCCGAGTGGGAAAAAACCCATCTAAAATATGTGACTGCAGAGGCGCTTGAGACGCTCTGCTACAGCTGAATCTTCCTGCAGAAGCCATTTCCGTCCAAGATAAATTGCGCGCAAATATTGCGCCTCACAGCCTCCTCCTTTTGATCACCAAGGTGAGGGCGGAGGCGGCGGGCGTTTAAACATCTTCTTTTGCCATCTTTTGTGGGGGGGGGAAAGAGAGAGAGAGAAGGCCGGTGAGTTTTATCTGCCAGCGGCCATTTAGTCGTCGAGCACCTTCTTCCACGAAGTTGCATCGATGATTAATTTCACAGTGGATGGAAGAGGTTTGGGGGGCAAGAAACAAAAGGTCGATCCATCTGAGTCAGGGCAAGTGGACAGCCCTGTGGCGCAGCAGGTGAGCGCTCTGGCAGCGCCATCTATCACAGGGGCGGCCATTACAGCGTCGCAAGGTCAGGGCGCTGCCTGTCCGGCGGACCCCCCGGCTGCAGCGGGAGGGACCCGGTTTCTAAGGGCCCCCGGGGTGGCGCACAACCAGAATTTTTTCCTTATGGTTTCTTGATGCGGAGAGTCAACACTAGGACCTTCACCACAGTTACAG
Organism: Poeciliopsis paucimaculata; assembly: GCA_903067055.1. NCBI lineage: Eukaryota > Metazoa > Chordata > Actinopteri > Cyprinodontiformes > Poeciliidae > Poeciliopsis > Poeciliopsis paucimaculata. The sequence goes on from CAEGAD010011096.1 coordinate 16,868, forward strand.
TGGTGCTATACGGTGGAGAGAAACTATTAGTGAGCTGCAGCAAAACAGGAAAAAAAAAAAAAAAAAAAAAAGGTTTAGGAAACTGCAGGAATGGGAGAAGCGGTGGATCATTCCTGCTTGGTTAGAGGCCATGCTGACATCTGATCAGCTGATTGCTGGATGCAAACGTCCACTCGCGGAGAAAGTGGTTCACTCAGCAGTGCTCGATTAAAACACGTTTTAAACGGCTCTTCCAAATGGACAATGGAATACGATAATGACTGCTACTCCATCCAACCCCACTTCAAGTAAAATTTCATCAACAGTTGATTTTTGTGATGTAAAAATCAAATCTGATCCGCAATAAATCTTTTCAGAGTTTTTTTTTTCCTACTTAATTATGTACTTTAAGGATAAAATGAACCTGTTAAAGAGGAAGATGTAAAACTAGACGATCTCACACTAAAACTCGAAGGACCTGTTGAGCTCATTTTAGTGTTGTGTCTTTGGTAGGAGTCTGGCCCTCATGTTTACTTGGTAATGTTTGACCAATCCGCTTTGGAAAAGATCTCCAAATGCCTCAGTCAGTCAGGAGGTTTCTGTTGTTAGCCACCCTACAGATTTTTCACAGCATTTAGTTTTGTTCTCTCTCAGCACACCTCCATCTTCTTCTGGTGAAACCTCTCTCTCTCTCTTCTTGGTTGCTTCCACTGCTGTGTTTGGCTGTTGTTGCTCTCCATAACACATCCTAGCACAGGGTTTTCAGATAAGAACACAGAAGATCATGATCAACAAAATCTGGGCTTTCTCAACAGGTTGGCATGCCACACCGAATCAAACTGTTCCCTCTGTTCTTTAATTGTTGCCTTTCTTTGAGCTTCTCCATCCGGTGTCAGGAAGCATAATGTCAACAGATTCCCAGAGAGCTTGTGTGACACACCGAGGAGCCGGTCCAGTTGGTGTCCCCTGACGAACGGAATTGACTTGGCTCTACGCATGTAAACATTACAACAGGAAAAACACTAAAAAAAAAAGAAAAAAAAAGAAAAAACTTTTACTCAAAGTCCCTGCCCTGTTTTCCCTGTTTTTTTCACAACAAAACCCCACAGAGAATCAAGCAGCTGCAGCTCTGCAACGCAGCTCGAGAGCTCCCTGGGTAATGAAGGAATTTGTTTGCAAAAAGCTCGGGGTAAAACAAATCTGCTTTTGAGCCGGACGGGGTTATGAAAGCCACATGACGGCATGTTAGAGGGGATAGGGTTAGCCGCATGGCAGCGCGCAGGCCGGTTCTGGGTTTCTCTGCCTATTAGGAAGAGGGGAAGTAAATCAGAACCCAGCCCGGAGTCTTATTTCCCCCCTAAGAAAATAAATTCATGACAGAGAGTGCTGCCAAAAGAACCAATTTTCCTCCAACTATCCCAATATTTTAAAAATGACAGCAGAGGATGTTTGATTTTATTATTCTTCTTCTTTTTCGCACGCCCTTATTTTTCCAGATTTTCCACTGGCTGACTGATGGAATCGAGAGGCTGTGAGGACGCTGAAATGTCAAGTCTCTTCGACTCTGACAGTGTGCAGACACGGCGGTGTAAGAGACATGTACGAGGACAGTGAGAGGGGCCAGCGCCCGGGCCTGACCGAGCAAAAGCGAAGTCTCTGCCAGCTCAGTGCTTTATGACAACACATTAAAGAGGAGCCAGGAAGTCTGGGGAGCGAGCTGTGCATTGTCTCCGCTCTGCCAGCAAGGGCCCAAACCTGGCACGCTTTATTGGACAAAGAGTTCCTGCGACTCTGGGCCGCTCCTGCGAAATAAAACTCAGGACAAAGAGGCAGAAATGAGGAAGGAGTGTATGCGTGTGTGCGTGTGTGTGTATGTGTGAGGGTTGTGGTGAGCGACAGCAGAGGTCTCCTGAGGTTGCTGGTGTGTGTGTGTGTGTGTGTGTGTGTGTTGGGATGGGTGAGGAATGCGCCGGCCGTGCCAGTGGCCACGCTGGGTTGATCCGCTGGTGTGGCGAAGGGGGAAATCCAGATCAGCTATGACAGGAATGTGAGAGCAGATATCATTAGACGTGCAGGAGCCTTAAACTCACAGCAGGCAGAAACACAAACAGATAATATGACTCTCTCTCTCTCTTATACACACACACACACACAGCTCCTGACACCAAGTGCTGGGATGTGATGCGCATGCGGGCCAGGGAGGGATCTGCCGGTTCATCAGGTCGAAACAAATCCTCCTTTAAAATGTTCTGAAACTGGGAGACAAAACTTCCTTCACGTTCTCCCTCCATGGTTCCAGGGTGAGGCTCGCTGTAAAAGACCACAGTGTGCATGTTTAATCCAAGAGCAGCTGCAGAGAAGCATCACTCCGGTTCAACTGTTTTTCCACATTTTGTCAAGTAACAACCGCAGCTTCATAGCGCAAAACTCTACAACTTTCAATTCTGAAGGGAAACAATGCGTCACTTTCAAATATGTTGAGGGTGGCGTAAATTTGGATTCAGATTTTTTTTCTCCGATTCCAGAAGATAAAATCCAGAGCAACCAATCGACCAAGAGTCCTTCTTAGTCCACAAATATAGGAAAATTAAAAACAATGTTTTTAATTGTTTTTAATTTAAAACATATTTTATCTAACCTGATCTAAAATGAAGTAATAAAAGCCTGGATTGTTGTTCTCCAGTTTAGACGTATAAGATCTTAAAAAAAAGGCAGAAAATGTTTTTTGTGAGGGCAAGAAAGCAGTTCCCAAATTGTGATAAGTTCAAATGCCAGGGCTTTGGGCTTTTACACCATCGTTTTAAAACTTTCTCTGTCTACATATATAGGAATTATCATTATTTTTATCAATAAAAATAATGATAAAAAACCAACAACAAACCTTAAAGCGATTATGAGGGGAACTATAAAAATGACAAGATTCAGCAACCCGTCTGCATGAGATAGAAAACCTTTCTACCAAACTGTGTCATATTTAGAACCAGCTGAGTATACCCATCGATAATTATAAATCTGAATACCCCAAGACATGATGCAGCCACCACCGTGTTTTAGTCTGCAGGGGTCATTTTTGTTTCTACTAGTCGACTTTATGCAGCAGGAAGAGAGAGATTAAACATCCAAGCACAAACTGTAGAAATCTCCAAGGAAGAAATACTTTTTTTTCCCCAAGCACATCCAATATCGTTAATTATACTGATTTAAGTTACATTTCACATCAAGCTTTTAGCACCGGTTCAAATAAGTGATCTCCATTTCCTTCCATGTTTCCTCTCCGTTTTCCATGTGCTGAAGGCCAGGAAGTCAGCAGCCTGTTCGAGGAAGAGGAAGTGCTAATTAGAACGGCGAGAGAGAGAGAGGTCAGAGGTCAGTAACCTGGAACCCCCGATGGATGCGTCTGCACCCAGATGTAGTTGGGATTTCAGTTTTTTTTTTAAATGACGCCATTTTGACAGATATAAATATTCAGGCTGCAGAGCCCATTTTAAATAAATCACACAGAACGAATGCATATTTGGCTCATTTGCATCTTGGAGGCGTTTAATTACTTTAATCACATGCATCAAATTCTGACAGCTGCGCTCCATTTATCGAGGTTTTTTTAGTTTGTTTTTTTTTCTTCTTCTTTTTTACATAAATACAGGTTTGCTTGGTTTTGTAAATGTTGGCCCAGATGTTGAACGAGTGTGGTTTTGGTCCAACAACGGTTTGCTCCTGCTTTCCGAGCGCGGCTTTTATTTAGAGACAAACAAGAAAAGCCGCCTTCCGACTGAACGCACTAAAAGCTTGGGCTGGTCTCTGCAGCAGCAAGCAGCAGCAGCAAGAAGCAGCAGCAAGAAGCAGCAGCAAGAAGCAGCAGCAAGAAGCAGCAGCAGCAGCATCCAGGCCCACTGGAGCAAAAGGAGAGACAGGAGGATCTGTGGTCTGAGACCTGCTGCTGCTGCTGCACAAGACATATTGCTATTGAAATGGAGAGAGATGACTTTTTTTTGAGGCCATGAATCCCTGTGTGCCTGCCGGAGGGGTACACACAGTATTATGAGAAGGATTTGAGCTGACACAAGTCACAGTCGCTCCATCGCTGGTGTGAAGGAGGAGGAAGAAGAGGAAGAGGAGGAGGATGAATTATTCAGGCAGCCGGATTTGAAGGGTTCTGACGTCTTATTGGTGAAACAAGCAGCCAGCAACAAGCCGCTCCTCCTCTCAAAGCGCAGTTACCTCACATCCACAGCTTAAAAAAAAAAATAAAAAAAATAAAAAAGCAGCAAGGAAGCTCAATTTTACCCCCCATCCCCTCCACCACCAGAGGACAGGGGCATCATTTCAGAGGAGCAGCAGTGGAATAATGGCTCCCTCTCAAAATGACAGCCGTCGCTGCGGCGCAGCATCACAGACTGCAGCTCCATCACTCCGCACACGGTGAGGCGGAACGACAGCCGCGGCTCACTGATGGTGGAGGCATCGCAAACCTGAGAGGAGGTGTTCCTCGTGGCTTAGCCCGGCTTTCGTGTTTTTTTAAAGCACAGCAGAGCAAAAAGTTATATATATATATATATATATTCAGCTCAAAGAGTCACAAGCAACCTGCTGCTGCCGATCTCTCCCAAAAGGGCTGGTCCTCCCGAGTTTCCTATAAAAAACAGGAATTATGAGCTTCTTTTTTTAAACCGAACAGACCAATTTAACTCAGTAAAACAGCAAAGGATTGAAGTGTTATTATTTGAGACAAACGCATTCCAGAAGTGCTCACACCAGTTGTTGTTTTTAACAGTTTCTCGTGTTTCGACAGGCGGCTCCAGTGTTTTATTGGGATTTTATGGGACAAACCGACACACACACACACACACTGTTGAAAGCGGAGTAAAAAAAAAAAGACACAAACACGTCCTTTTTCCTCCCAACTCACGAGTTTAAATCAGAGCAAATTTTTGTTTTAGGTCAGTTTGAACTTGCAGAAACTTTGCAAAAACAAGCAAGCAAGCGGACTGATTTATGTTTTGACTATAAATCAGAGGAAAGAATCGATGCTCTCCATCAAATCCCACCTAGATTGAGATATTTTGCACGGAAAAATGAGCAAAACAATATTTTTAGATGGGAGAATGATTGAAGCATTCCAGAAATCACAGCTGTAACTGTAGAGAGGCAGAATCCAAACCCATGCCACACTTTTCAGATTTTCACCTATGGAAAATCTGAAAATTTGCCTCATAAAAATTCCAACAAATCGGCAAAAGTTAAATACACGTCGGTGACTGAAGCAGGACGACGGCGTGAGCTGTGGTGTAACTCATTCGTTTATTTTAATTCCACAAATTTTTCAAAAAAATTACAAAATACTCAAATGGAGAGAGAACACAGGACTCACAATTTTTCGTATTATTTCTACTTTTTGTTTTACATTGTGTCATCCCATGGCGACTACTCGTATATACAATAAGCTTCAAGATACCAGTATATATATAAATCTTAGCAGTCAGAATTTCACATTCTGCTATTGCCGCTTTGAAACAAGAAGCTAAACCATTGACAACACTTAACATCAAAGGCTTTCGGAGACCCAAAAAAGAGGGAATCAAAAGGCGACGTCGAGAGGATGACGACGACGATGATGAGGAGAGAGAGATGAGGAGGAGGAGCGATGAGATGGAGTGACAGGCAGTTGTCAGCGTTTCAAAGTCCTTTTTCGATGAGTTTGAATTTTGCCGCCGTTTAGATAAAAAATATAGTGCTCCAAGGGAAAATGTGGTGCAGTCACTTCAACTGGCTAGACTAAAAATAAAAAAACATAAGAAAAAGCCACAGATGTTTTTTGTTAATATGTCCACGACAAACAGTCTTAGTGCACAGGAAAATAGCAGAACGAATAAAAAACGAGGGCTTGTGCACCGATATGACGGGTAACAGTCAGTGGCACAAAAACAGAAACACACACAACTCCAGAGCTGCAGGAAGCTGGGCGTGTCTTAAAAAAAAACAAAAAACAAACAAACATGAAACCATAAAAACAAGGCATACAATGAGAATGTGAACAGAACGGTCCCTTCGCCTCCTGCTGGTCAGCAGAAACCCAGGAGGCGACACAAAGGGACTCCGGGCAGGTCCTGAACTTCTTCAGCTCATGTGTTGCTTTTTGATGTCTTTTGGCCTACTTCCATGTTGTTAGACAGATCCTATGTAAGTGGTTTCCTCATGTTACATGTGCAGCAAGTCCTGCACTACTGCTTGAAGGCTGAAAAAGTCCTTAGGCTCGAAGACTGAGCAAAATTCAAATCCTTCTTGATTTGAAACAAAAAAAAACAAAAAACTCAGAGAACGCGCCTCTTTATTTGGCCTGAAATCGGTCCATGTGGTTGAAGTTAAAACCGTTCTACTGCACACGGCGATGGTATACCACTCCCTCCTGCTGATGACCTGGACACAAATCAAAAAGGATGAGAGCATCTTCGCCGAGCTCCAGGATGCTCACTCAGTGCAAAGTTCTCCTTTTTCCCGTCCGTCGCCTCTTCAAGTGTTTCAGATCAGTAACTCAACACGCCGACTCTGACAATCCCGCTGCGTGTCACAGCCGATGGATGGATGGATAGATGGATGGATGGATGGATGTGTGGGCGGGTGGATGTGGAGGCGTGCGTAACGAGGGTGGAAGTCATGGTTTACATACAACAAGCGTATGTGGGACTAAATCTAACACAGTGAGGTCACAACCGAACCGCAACTCTCAGAAACTGCTCGTATAATGCCATGGTGCTCCCCTCTGAAACAAGGGATAATGCTTCAAAACAAGTTATATTGGAGGCTGAAACGACTTGGAGTCCACACCTAGTAATAATAATAATAATTATAATTATATGTTTATATATACTATTTACAGACTGAAAAACGCCATGCTGTAGCTTTTCTTAAAATTATGAAAAACCTCCAACAATGTATTAAAATAAAGGTTGAATTTAAGATAGCACTTGTTATTTTTCCATAAATGGTCTGACAGGTCTTTATTTATTTATTTTTTTCTCCGTTCTTTTTTTTCTTGATAAGCACAGTGTCTTGTTCTAGCACCTACAAAACATCAGGGAAGCTTGTCATGCAGGAGTCTTGAGGATGTTGTCACTACTGGTTATATACCAAATAAAGTCAATGTCTTGAAAAATAAAATAATAATAATAAAAAAAAAAAGAAAAAGGAAATCAAAGGTCCTCGACAGGAACAGAAACTGAAGAAACTCAGAAGATCCGCTCGGCCTGTTCCTGTTCTTCAAGACTGAAGGTGTTCAGAGGTTCGTGAGGAGCCTCTAAGACCGCTGCTTTTGTGACAACTTCCTGTGTCCTGCACTCGTCAGCCGCCGCCTCCCTCCGGTTGGTTACAGCTGCTTGTCGCTCTCCTTCTTCAGTCGGCTGAAACACAGAGAGGAGTTTTAAAAAACGTGGAGCGCCGGGTTTACGTCACAGGCGTTTGGCACTCATCTGACCTGTAGTAGTCCTCCTGACCAGGAAGCGGCCCGCCGTGCATGTGATGGTGGCCGTGGAGCCACTGCTGCTCCATCGCCAGCCGCTGCAGCTCTGCCGACTGGGCGTGCATGGCCTGCAGCTGGTGGGCTGCGGACATCTGCGGCGGAAGACCCCCTGGCAGGTCCCGTGGGTACGGAGCACCTGGAGGGACAACATGCGGTCAGGAGGAGCGGCGGAACACAGAGGTGATGGATTATGGGTAGCCGGCGTTGACAGTGAGGGGGGTCGCTTACCGAAGACCGGGTGGCGCAGCATCTCGTGTTCATGCGGTGGCTGGCCCAGGAGAGGGTTGGGGATGGCGCCGGGCGGGTAGGGGAAGCGTGCCAGGTGAGGTCCGGCTGCCAGTGGGTCGACGGCCAGCGGGTGGGCCCCCGAGCCTGGAGGACAGACAAGACATTCACCACCACCTTCTGGGTGTCAGAGTCTTAGGGTCAAGGTACACTCATCACATCATAGTGCATCAGCAGCAGGTCATGCTCTGCTGCTGATTCACGGTTTCATACAGTGGCACTCCTCTCATGGAGCAAAGCAGCGGCTGCTCTCGCTTGCAATCGTTCAGGTTAGTGCAGATATTTCAACATTTTGACGGTACGGACTCAAAGTTTTATCGCGGTACATTGTGATTGCGATAGAAGTGAGAATAATAACTAATCGTCACTTCTTTCTAGGTAACTGTAGCTGTGACTGCATGACAGCAATCATATGCCCACAAAGACAAATGCTGCTCTCAAGAATACTATCTGTAAGACACTTCTTAAGGAAGTGTCTTACAGATACTTCTTTAGGTCAAGGCACACACAAAGATTTCTGTCTTTGTGTGACAGAAATCACACAAAGAAGTGTGATTTCTGTCACCAACTGCATATAGTTACATTTTCACACTTAGTTATATTTAGTGATACTCTCGTTCAACAAACTGGACTTTATTTTTTATTGTGACAATAAATCAAAATTCTAATTGCAATATAAAATTGGTTACGGTAGATGTACTGGGTAAACGATAAACGCCCGCCCAGTTTGGGGTAAATTGTTAAAGGTTGAACAGTGAAATGTCCCGGTTAGTCGCTGCTTACTGCGATGAGAGGAGTAAAACAAGAATTCACAAAACATCACAACTTCAATGCAGAAAATATAACATATTAATTATCTACTAATAAGGCCTGTAACTCCAGGCCTCCACTGTCCTGCAGCTTTTAAATGCATCCTTCCTCCATCACGCCTGAATCAAAAGGCTGAATCTGCAGCCGTTCATTTGGTTCAGGTGTTGGAGCAGAGATGGTGGCAGTGGAGGCCTGGAGTTGCAAATTCACGTCTTCAGAGCCTTGCAGAAGTATTGGCTCCCCTTCATCTTCTTCACATTTTCTCACATTAGACAACCACAAGCTCCAATATATTTCATTTGGGGTTCAAGAGGTTTGATTTTCAAACCTTTTCACATATAAATAATAAACCCATAAAATCAGATTTTACTGCAAACACAGCAGCATGGGTTCATCTCTATCAGCTTTTCACAATCTACTCAACTTCAGCTGAGCTGGATGTCTGTTGCTGGTCTTGCCACAGACTCTCAGAAAGATTTAGGCTTGGACTTTGACTAGGCTAACTCTTCTAATGCATAAAAAAGCTAAATTAATTATATATATATTACATAATAATAGTTTATCTTCCTTGAATGTAAACCGCAGCCAGAACAGCTGGTAAACTATTATGACCAATTAGGGCAAAGAATGTACAATATATTTTTCAGACTTTTAATTGTGAAGTATTCTGTAAAGTACATTTATTTTTCTTCTGCTTCACAGTTAAAAAGCCTAAAATAAATTAAAGCTTGTGGTTGTTATGTTACAAAAGGTTTAAGGAGTAGGTTATACTTTTGTAAGGCACTGTAAACTTTTCACTGACTATAAACTGACCAAATAACACTGACAAGTTGACTAACTACAAGTACAAAGCATCTTATAAAACATTTTACATTTTATCTAATTATTTTAATAAATCTTATAGATCAGTTTTAATTTCATGGCAAATCAAAAAAATCTTTGAGCTAAAACTACAGTATGCAACTTATGTCTGGTTGATTCTTGCAAGTTGTGAACCAAAACAGACCCAACTTTATTTTAAAATATATTTTATTTTATACATATTTGTTAAAACTGTCACTGCATGGTAAGAGTACAGTATGAGACATGATCTGTGTAAAAAATTTGTTCTTCTGCTGTTTCCCTATAGTTCTACTATAGGAAATACACTGCTGTCAGAAACAACCAATCAGAACCAGGGGGAGGGTCTTAGTGCTGTCATTCATCCCTTGTGTATATGCTGCTGCTTGCTCTGTGCTATGGTACAGCTGGTCAGAGGCGAACTACTCAAGCTAGTTGGCGTGACCATGACTGATGGCGGATAAAAAGTTTTCTTGTAATGGTTAGTTGTTTCTTCACCATTAGCACACTGAGCAGCGCGTACATGGTGTTGATTGACAGCACTAAGATCCTCCTCCTGGTTCTGATTGGGAGTTTTTGACAGGGAGATCGATCTTTCCACAGATTATCTGTCTCATAGTAAACTGTCACGACATGCTGGCAGTTTCAACAAATAACATATTTTTATTAAAGCTACATGCTGTAACTATTACAGTAACATTGTTAAATATAAGCAGGGCTTTCGTTTACCTTGGTGGAGAGGGTCCTGCTGGTGGAGGTGGAGGTGGGAGTGGATGTGCGAGTGCTGGTGGTGGTGCGGCGTGACGTTGAACATCTGCAGGCGGGCGATGGGGTCGTTGGCCACCGTGGCCATCCGCTCCGCGTGGAGCCTCTCTGCTGCCAGCCTCTCTGGGTAGCTCATGTCCGGCCGCAGCTGGTGCCCCTGGAGGGCGAGCCGCTCACGCTCCAACGGGTTCAGGCCCGGGTGGAAGGAGGCGAATGGGTGAGGGCCGGCCATGGGGGGCAGGGTGAGCGCTCCGTGCCGGGCAAAGTGCTCCATGGGGTTTGTGGAAGGGTGGAGCGAGTCCATTTCTGGGGGTTTGACTTCGAAACCCGGTTTCATCCTTTCCCTCAGCTCGCGCTCGCGGATCTCCCTCTCCCGCATTTCCCTCTCCCGCAGCTCCCGCTCCCGCATGGCGGGGTCAGCATTGTACAGGTTGGGCATGTGGTAGGCCAGCAGTGGGTCGGCGGGGTTGAGCGAGACAAAGAACGGGTGGTTCCTATTGGTGGGCGACATGACATGGGGTCTGGCGTACTCGCTGAGGGTTCGCAGCGCGGGCGTGTCGGGGCCAATGTATGGAGGCACCGCTGCAATTGTAGTCGGGGGGCCGTCGAATGGGGGCCGCATGTGGGTGGGGCCGGCCATCGGGGGCTCCCCCATTCTGCTCTCATGAGCAGAACTGGAAGCTTTCTGTAGGGAGAAACAAAACATTTAAGCTAAATGTTTTGTCTAACCTGACGAATAGGAGCTTTTTCTGTTCATTTAGGAGACCGCTCTTCTTCTACGACTCCTTTGACCTGCAGCGTCACTCAAGGCTCTAGTCTAGGTCCCCTACTTTTTAACCTTTACATTTTGCCTTTGGGTTCCTTTTTTTTTTAGAAAACATAATATTTCCTTCCTTTGTTTTTGCAGCTTATATTCAAATTTATCTGCCAATTAAGCAAGATAGTGTCAGTTGCCTTCAACCACTCTTCAGCCTGACTGCCATTAAAATCCGGTTGAATTTAAATAAAAATGAGACTGATGTTATCAGCTTTGAAAAATGTATAACCCTCCTTTGCTTCTTTCCTGCAGTCAGAAATTTGTGTTTTATCTTTGATAGTGGTTTTAAACTAGACTAAGACATAAATGTTGTAAAGTCCAATTTTATTCCAGCTAGACGAATTGCCAAGGTGAAGTCATACCTCCCAGCCAAAGACCTTGAAAAAGTGATTATTGTAACACTTTCTATGTTAGGCTAAATAAATCATGTCTGCATCGCCTACAAACCGTCCACAATGCAGCAGGTCATCATTTAACAGCTCTAAAAAACGACAACACATATCTTTGGTTCTGACTTTTCTTTATGCACTTCCTGCTTATTTTAGGATTGATTTTAAGACTATCTCGACATTTTTGAAATGTGAAAAGCCCTTCATATCTTTGGTTTACCATAACAATGGATTATTTGTGGGTTTAGTTTTAACCTAAATTTTTTCTATTTCTTGCTTCGTTTTATTGGGTTGTGCAGCACTTTGGTCAACATCTGTTGTCTTTACATACTTTCTCAATAAATTGACATTGACAAATAATATTAAGTACTCACCGCTGCACGCTCCACCTCCTTCTCCCGCTCACGCTCTCTCTCTCGTTCTTTTTCCTTTTCCCTTTCCTTCTCTTCCCTCGCTTTTTGCTCCGCTTCTCGCTTTGCTTTCTCCAGAGCTTCCTCTCTTTTCTTGGCCAGCTTGGACGAGGCCAGCGGAGTGAAGTAGAAATCTGTCCGAGCGCACGAGTTATAACCTCGGTCCAGGTACTTGTAGAACCTGTCGGAAGCACAGAACATTTCTGGTTCGTCAATTCGGACCAATCAGAGGCGAGCTACATCTCAATTTTACACTCTGAATGTGACTCTAATGCCCTGACGTGCATTACAACAGTCCATTATTCAACGAGGAAATAAACTCCCACTGCAGACACTTTTGCTGCTACGCTGACTCTGAATTAAAATCCTCATTGCTATTCATTGGCAGCCAGAGAGTCACTTAAGCACAAGGCAACCAGAGAAAGTCATATTCAGAAGCCCGGGGTTTGCTCACGTCTCTCTGTAATTAATCTGCCCCAGCTCCATCCTCTGTAATTCTAAACTATCTGCCACCTTCGGGCTAATTGCGGCCTTGGACCGACGTTCTGCTGACCACATCCAGTCTGCCGCCTCAAAACGCGGAGCAAGCATTTTTGATTTTGGAGCAAAGCAAACCTGTAACCACACAGGTAAATATTAGCTTATGTACTGGCTGCACCATATCGACTAAACACGCATCTGCTGTATTTTAACTGTAAAGATTAACCCACATTTCCTCACGCTGCTCTCTCATCATCGTGACGTCTCCAAAGTTCTGCATCGGTTTTAAGATTTGGGTCACTGTAATCTGTCAGCTTTAGGAATCAAGGGTAGTTACACTCTGTCTGACAAGTCAAATATATGGTGGACAAGCAAAGCATACATGGGATTTAAAGTGACTGGCCTCTCCCAGCAGTCTCTGCAGTTCTGATATTGTACATTTTGATTGTGATTCGATTGTGGAGATCAGGTTTGTAAGTTGTTTTCTTCCTCTGCAGCGCCGGGTCAATTAACCAGTTCATTTCATACAGCCATAAATTCCCTAAGCAATTTAAAATTTTTCTCTTCTAAAGTATTTTCAAGAATAATGAGAGGAAAATAGTCATAAATATCCCCAGTATAATTTCATATAAATGTGCAATTTTTTCTGATGATTATATTAGATCTTAATTTATTTTGATTCTGATCTCCATTTGAGCCGGCTGAGTTTCATTAGATCACTCTGAGAAACCTCCAGTTCTACTAGTCTGCATGCACAGGACGGTTACTGGTGTCAAGGCACATGAGTGTTCATTAGTTTAGGTTTTTAAAACAGTTAAAGTATTCCAGCTGAGACCATAGATACAGCTCTGCTCCCACACATATATTTTCTAGGCACATAGTGCCATTTTAAAGCTCAATAAAGTAATTACATTACCTTCGGTTGTTTTAAAAATGCTTTACATGCCAAACATAACAAAAAAAAATTTGACTTTAGTTTGACGCCTTTAAATTGAGCGCCTGTCTCTTTAAGATGCTCCGGCTCTTTCAGATATTCTGCCTTCAGTATTTAATTGCAACAATGCTCCTACAGGAGCTTGCTAATTTCTGCTGCCACTAGTCTGCAGGAGCTCGGCTAGAGAAGAAGCTTTAGATAAATAGGCGACACTTTGTGAGGCATAATGGTTGCTATGGGAGATTCAAGGATTTCTCAAACATGCATGAATGAATCAAACAAACACGCCATGTATGTTTTTGGTGTGAGAATAACGTTATAACAGGAAATAAAGCACAAAAAGTTGATTTACATAATACCTCCCTTTATCATACCGGCCTGAGCCACATTTTTGGTTGTCGAAGCGGTATCAAACGAATCAATATGAAACAACAATAACTGCAGAGGTATAAAATTAACACCATTCTCATTCCTCCAAACGTACCGTGCTGACTGGCTGGCGTGGCTGGGCGTATTGACAACAGTGGGCTCCGGGGAGGGGCTCCTCTGCGGGGGAGGCGGGCTCTCTGGCTCCTCGGACTCATCCGGCGGCTCCTCTTTGATGTGTACAGGCGGGACCGCCTGGGAGGGCGGAGCACAGCTGACCGAGGCAGGGAGTGGCATGGAGATGGAAGAGGACGAGGCGGAAGAAGAAGAGGGCGGCTGTAAGCCAGGCATAGAGTTCGATGAGGAAGGTGGTGGGCCGCTTGGAGGTAGAGCTGTGCTGAAAGGATGTGAGGAGAATGGGGGCTGTTGTGGCGCCCCGCTGGGATGTGAGGCCGCTGCCGGAGGGGGCAGGGGCGGCGGTGGGGGAGGCTGGTGGCTGGCTGACGGCGGTAGACTCTGGGACTGGGTGAGAACCGGAGGCTGGGCTGGTGGAGGCTGGAGCTGCTGCCCCCCAGACATCAGCTGGAGGGGCGGAGGGTGTGCTGATGGAGGGTGGTGGTTGGATAAAGAGCTGAGGGGCTTCAGGGCAGGAGGAGGGGGCAGGTTTGAAGGCATCTGAGGGAACGGAGGGACAGACCCGTGAGGGGGATGTTTGTGAGACTGTGGGGTGGGCATCTGGGGGATAGGGGTAGTGGGAGGGGGCTTGATGTGAGGCATGGGCATGGGTGCAGGGGGCAAAGGTTGCTCTCTGGGAGGCTGGCCTCCGCTCTGAGAGGAAGGGTGAGGCTGAGGACTGTGAGACCTCTGCTGTGATTGGCCAGAAATGGGTGGGGGCGGAACCTGAGAGGCAGGCACAGGGAATCCCTGAGGGGTCATGGCGTGAGGATGTGGCAGAAGCGGAGGTCCTGGCTGTAGTGGATGTGGCATTGGGGGCATGGGGCCATGATGGGGGCTGGGTAACGACGGAGGCGGGCCAGGGGGCGGAGCCTGAGTCAGAGGCGAATGAGGAGACGGTAGCCTCTGAGGGTGAAGCGACGCCCCGGCCTGGATGAGAGACATCGGGCTGGTCTGGGGCAGCGGCTGAGGAGGTAGAGAGGTGGAGGCGGCAGTGGGCGCCACCTGCGGAGGCAGAGAGGGGGCTGAGGTGGTGGGAGGAACAGGTGCTGAGGAGGCGACAGAGGAGCCCGGTTGACACTGGATGACCGGCGGATGCTGGCTCTGCAGGAGCTGCTGCTGCTGGGCCGAGGAGTCCGAGTCGCTCTCGTTGTCACGGGGACTGGGAATGCTGGGGGAGGAGCTCCGGTTGTCCTGGTCAATGTCTTTCGGATCGCTGCTGAGCTCCTCGTTGATGCTCCGTCCATCGGAGCTCTCGCCCTCCCCTTCTCCCTCCCCGTCACATTCAGAGGGCGAGTCCGGCCGGGTGAGCTCCTGTGAGACACAGAGGAGCATCGGATGAAGAACATCATAAGAAACCTCAAGAAGCTTCAAAAAGAAACAAATATGGAAGACCAAACAACAGAGTTTATGGCGGCAAAGCTCTGATGTGAAACTCAGAAGATCCCACTTTGTTTTTAGAGAACAGGCTTGATCAATCAATCAATCCATCAATCCATCCATCCATCCATCCATGTAATAGATACATGTTATTTTATATCAAGTTTTAATTGTGTATTTTTATTTATTTATTACTATTTAATTCTTATTTATCATGATGCACATGTGTATGGTTTATGATGTTGTGACTAAAAGTTTTGTAAAATAGGAATCAATTAAGACAAAATAAAAAAAAACAAGCTAATCACTACAGCACCAGACTTAGAACAACACAAACCCAGACTTACCTGTGTCTTGGACTTTTTGGCACTGGCCCTTTCAGGTTCCTCTGTGTCCGAAGCTCCCTTCTCTCGTTGCCGTTTGGCGCTCTTAATAGGTGACGGCGCTTCCTCTTTGATCTTCTGCAAAGCAGCGGCGCCATTAGAGGACACAGTGAAAGCAGTTGCAGAGCAAAAAGGCTTTTTGATGCATCTATGTGATGTTTACCTTGCTCGTCTTCTTCATGGAGTCTGTCTTGCTGTCGGTGCTGTCAGTACTTGCTGCGCTCGGTGAAGTGCGGCCGCTGGAGCGCAGATCCTCGTTGGTAGGCGAGGCTCGGCCATCAGGACTGACTGTCTGCTTCTTACGACCACTGCGTAGCGTTGACATCTGTCATCAGAGTCGAGACAAAGGGTGTTAGGCCTCCACGTAAAACGACATTAAAAATAGACTTCTTGCAGATTTTTATATCCCAAACTCAAAATCACTCCAGACTCACACTGGCAAAGATAAACATTATAGCTCACTATAATGTAGATTTGTGTACATTTCTACATATAATGGACATGTAAAACTCCAAGACTGTAAGGCTGAATGAATAAAAAAATTGATGGATGCATGGATGGGTATAAAATACAACTCTCAGTCAGTGGAAAATGGAATAAAGTCTGAAAATACAAACAACTGCCCAAGCTTGCATTATTTGATCATATTTACCTTGAACAGGTTAGGCTACGGGCTATACAAAACATGTTCATTACACTTTTCATTTCAATTTAAAATAAGCTGCTATTAGCCGTTTACACTGACACTTTGTGAAAACAGCTGCAAACAAAAAATGTGCAACTGTACATCTTTGAAAAGCAGAAGTGGAGCCTCCTGCGCAACCAACAAGAATGCAGCAAGTGGTTTCTGGATGATAGGTCATCATCAAAACTGCTCTTTTCTAGCAGCCATTTTACAAAGAAAACAATGGTAAAAGTGGTTGCTAGGTGATGGGCAGGACTCGCCAGGGGTTGCTAGGTAACGGCCTGTCCTTTGTGACTCAACAACACCAAAGTTTCTATTTTTCCAGACCTCATTTTCACCTCATTTTCCAGACACCAAAAAAGCAGCAACTTATTATCAAAATCAGCTGGATAGTTTTTTAGCACTTGGGCTGCTTTTACAAGCAACTGAAGTGCTCGTAAAAGCAGGGTATCAGCTGATATGTACTTTATCAGCTAAAGTACATAAATGGACAAAAAGTGACTTTTGCATAATAAGTCCCCTTTAAATGAATGCCCATACATTTCCAGATAGCACAGAACTCTTAATATAATAAAAAGCTATTTTTCTGTACTATCTATTTATTGTCAACAGGCCCTATAGTCTAGCTGCTCATTTCTCCAGGGGAACAGTCAGAAGATTTGTTTTGCGAAGGTGAGAATAGATGTATGGGTGTGGGGAGCGAGTGTTGGCGCACCGAGCCTCGGTTCCGTCGAGTCCTCATGCTATGCTTCCCGCCGAGGCCATCCTCTTCCTCTTTGACGGGTTTGAACATAAATGGTGGTGGGTCCACGGGCTTCTCGATGGGGGGCAGCTCCCCGTACTTCTTGAAGTGGATGCGGCAGTCGGTGCACAGCAAGATGTTCTCCCGGCCCCCGTGGTGCCAGTCCTTGGAGGCTGAGGAAAGCCATTTACAGTTGTGAAATAAAACACTCTCACTGGGGGGGGCGAAAGGAATAAACAACACACCGCAATAAACAGACAACTACAGAATACAAAGAAGCGCCTTGAGCAATGCCTGACTTCACATTTCCAGTGCTATCCTCTGCACCTAAATTGTCAGTGATTTATTATTCTGTGTTAACAAGGTGAGGCGAGACGTATTAGCCACCCGTGCGATGGCAACCTTAGACTGTTCAGCTGGCAGCCCGGTTCTGGGAGCCAGCTGTGTGGAAAAAAAGAGAGGGAAGGATAATGAGGTGGAGAGAGTGAATGAGCTGTGGGCTCATGTCTGATTTGATCAAATTAGTCCTGACATCCTCTGATGCCCATCTGTCACACAGCTCTGTGTTGGGGCGGGATCACACGGATCCCGGGACAGACCAGGAATAGCAAACCGAGTCCAAATGATGAGCAGTGTGCTGAAGTGGTTTCATGTGGTTTGCTTACTGGTGGTGAAGCAGTGGCGGCAGGCGTAGCCCTTCAGCTCCTGTTCGCTGTCTTCACTGTCAAAGTCATCTTCGCTGGCGGAGCTCAGGTCCACTGGAAGAGAGACAAATACATCACATTTCACACCGGATGATCCAGGATACACATTCGTCTCGTTGTAATCTGCCACATTCAAAAGTATTCACACGCCTCGACAACCACAATGCTTCAGCATACACAACTGTTGGTTTATGCAATGCACAAACAAGAAGTAGGGCGTAATTGTGAAGAGAAAGGAAGAGGATGCTGTGGTGTACGTTTGCATTCACCATGTAGATCCATCTCTGGTTGCCATTTCAGCTGCAAGTCGTTTGGGGTATGTCTCTACAAACTCTGCATGTTTACAGACTGGAATGTTTTGCCATTCTTCCTTGTAAGAGTTCCAGATTGCTTAGAGGCGTCAGTGAATAGTAATTTTCATAGATGCTTTACAAAGATTCTCACTTGAATTTAGTGATTAGTTTAGGACTAAACTCATCACAACACAGGAATATGGTTAGATATAAAAACCATAACACACCTGTTGCTGCTAAAGCAACTGCTTCCCCACAGCTGGACTGCGCCACCATCAGAGTTGGGTATTAACTTGTTACATTTACTCAGTAACATCTATTTTGATAACTTTTTTGGGGGTGGGGGGATACTTTTAGGAATATATTTACTCTGCTTAACTATCTTTACTAACAGTTTCAACATATTCTTCCACCCAAGCTGTGAATCTCTGCACTTCCTCCAGAGTTTTAAAGTTGATTAAAGTTGTAATTGTTTCGATTTAGTAGTTTTAAATACATTGTTCTATATCTTTTTTTGATAATTTTATTGTATTTACTGTTGACCTCAACCTTTCATTTATATCACCTGTTAAAAGGTCTTCTAAGGACGGCTGTTGTTTATTAGCCTTGACTATAAAAACTGAAGGTATAAGATCGTGTTGATATACATTTCTTGTCTGTATCAAATAAGCAATAAATAAAAAAATTAATAAAGCGCCTTGACTGCTACTCTGATTATTTATCCACCTCCTAACTTGTCACTTTAGGTGGGCAGCCATGTCTTGGCAGGTTCGCAGTCGTTTCATACCATTTTCATTTTTTATTATGATAGAGCAGAGTTCTGATTTACACTGACAATAAATTACACAAGTTATCTCTGTTTACTAATTGGTGACTCATGAAGGCAATCGGCTGAAAATTGTATTTATGTTTTAGTAATGGGTTAAGAGTAAAGAGTAAAATAAGAATCTGAACATAAACTCAGATTCTTGTTTGTGAAAAATCATTTTCTTCCTTCCACTTTGGTCTACCCTTTTGCACTTTGCCTGTCACATAAAATCCAATTGAAATATCTTGACGACTGTGGCTGTGACCTGAGAAACAAACAACATTTCAAGGGGGTGTGAATACTTTTGCGAGGGAGAGTAACTGGGTGTGTATACGCACAGAACTCGCTTGAGGGTGGGCGTGAGGGGGTGTTGACAGGAGTTGAAGCAGTTCGTGTTTTGATGCGGCGGAAGACAGGCTGGCGGCGGTGTCTCCTGTGGGCCCGGCAGCTGGCTGCCTCCGGTGTCTTCTTCCAATAATAGTAGAAAGTAATCAACTCCCCCTGAAAGAGAGCAGTTAATACCATCAAAAGAGTCGCTCAGGCATCGTGTGTTTTGGCTGCATAAAGGTGTCTGGATCAAAAACGTTTTGAGTCGACTTGCTAAGGAATCTGCGTCAACTAAAACTGCAGTAAATACAGCGTTTGGGAACGAAGGGCTGCGGCGCAGGTCAGTCCATGTCGGGATTTGTAGGTGCCTGAGGCGTGTTTGTGCTGCAGCCCTGTCTGTCCCTGGATTAAGCAAGGAGGCTCGCTGAATGCGGGGATATTAGGATCAGTGCTTTGGTGGCTGCCTGGGTGGCAGGAGGTTGAATGGGAACAAAAGAACATGTCAGGCAGCGCTTTGGCGCTACAAATAGGGAGTGAAATGGCTCCTCACCCCTTCGCTGGAAGAGTCAATTGAACTTTAATCAAACATTCGTTGGGGTGCACTTGCCAGCGAGCCGGGCGGATAAATCCCACGCACAAAAGGCCGCCAGGAAATCAATACCCGACTGAAACATTTACACATGCAATCATGGATCAGAAAGCACTTTGCTGCATATTAACATCTGTTTTGCAATACTGCAATAACACATAACAAGCTTTGGAAAGTGCTGAGTGAAGTAGTTAAAACAACCTTTCTTACCAACCATAAACTAACTAGTGGAATATCTGGACGACAAATTCATAAAGTCATGCGATGTGATTGTTTAGTGAGCAGTAAGTCACCTGTAATCTTTAAAGCCCAGAGGGCAGCCATCTACAGGCGGCGGTCTGTTAAACTGCTGTTCGACAAAGCTCCCTGGGTTTAATGGCTATTGACTGTTTTCCTTCCCGCTTCAGCTGCAAAACTTGACATAAATTAGTCAGCGTGTCGTTCTCTGAAATGTATTAACGGCTTTTCAGCAACAGCGCCACGCCGTCTGTAAAAATTTGCCAAAAACAAAGAGGAGGGAAAACCAATTTGGTAAAAATTTATGTTTATAAAAAGTATTTAACAGACACAAAGCCCACAGTTTAAAAGCATTGCATGTTGGACTAAAAGGAAACAAAAGGTCTGCAGCTGCTTTAATTTCTTATCATCAAAGAAGTCTGCTTGAGGCGGGTAGTTGTTGGCTGTGAAAATACAAGAAAGCAGCTTTTTTTTTTATTATTTCAACAAGTCATTTAGGTTCAACATTAAGGAGCAAGCTTGGTTTTACTGAACTGCTGCTTTGATTGGTAGTTGATGCTCAACTCAGTGGGATTTAGGCCAGTTAATGAGATCTCTCTTTATGTGGTTATTGAGGGAAATTTATATCTACCAGAAACAGTAGGGACTCCCACTTTATCAAGCAAAGCAGCACTGGAAAGTATTTACTGAAGAGTGTTGGGGTCTAGAGGAACCTGCTCTAATTTCAGAGGAAATCAAGGTGCTGCAAAACACATGCAAGAGTTTCCTTCACATCTCCATCAAACTCCAGTCTGGTTCTCTGTGCTTCTCTCTTTTTCTACCAAAGACTTGATGAAAAAAGGCTTCAGTGTAGTGCATTAGTCTCCACTAGCCCCTTTTGTGAAAGGCAACTTTGTTTCCAGAGTCTTTAGTATCCGTTTTATTTGTTTTTTGGGGTGTTTTGTTTATTTATTTTGGATATTTAAAACATCTTCCAGTTCCAATGTGAAATAATTAATCTTTAAGAGTGTGTGTTTGCATTATTAGGCCACGACCATCACATTACTTGAAAATGGTGTCAAAACACCAAAATCATCCTTTATCAAAATAACATCTGGGGCAATTTATCGCTCAGCAAAATTTGATATCTTGACAGGCCTAAGAAGGACTATGAATTTGAAATACACAAAAATGTCACTGGATGGTCGGACAACCACATGTTTTGTTAAATAACTGGTTGAATGCATGGACACATGATGAACAAAATGATGTACGTATTGCTGAATAATGGACAGATGGAGGGACGATTGTGGACAAATGCATGGATAACAAATAAGTGGATAGACAGATGGATGGACAGACTGACAATGACAGATGGATGGACAAGTGGCTGTAGAAACGGATTAAACTTTCAGAAAATCGGATAAGGAATAAGGCCTGGAAACACAAATATTTGTCCATCTTCGAGGTTCTGTCTCCATAGTTGGATCAAATTCCACATTAGCTTGTGTATGAAACCAGCTGAAGGGGAGGCCATCTTGAAAATTTGGGCCAATTCCACTCGCAAAATTTGCATGAATAAAAAGAAGCTATCTTGGACAAATAAAATGAACAGCCAACTCAGAACAACATGGATTTCATTCTCTCACTCCATAAAAGCAGGAAGCTAAAGATAATTCCTGTCCGTTCCCTGAAAGCCGTGTGGTTTGTGCATCCATTCCAGGCGGTTAAGGGGCGCGCGGGTCGTTTCCTGTGCGCCTCTCTCCTCAACCTGGCCTGGGCCAGCTGGAAAGGCAGGCCGCAGGTGCAAACTGAGGGAAAGCAGGCGTCCTGATGTGAAATCTAATTGAAATGTGCAGATCAAAAGTGTGGAGCGGTGCCGCGCACTGGCTTTGCTTTGTGCTTAATGACTGTTCTCAGCGGTGCTCCGCTGCCTCCTCGCTGCGGGCTGACAACCACACGGCCTCAGCACCAGCTTGGCAGACACAGAGAAAGGTCACCCTGCCTCTCCATCACTTGCACTGTGTCAAGTACCATTACATTAGGGCGAGCCTAATGAAAACATTCACTCAGGCTTTTGAATGAGAATTAACAGGTGCACTGATGAGCCGCTGCAGCCGGATGGAAATGAAAACCGAGCTACAAAGGAGGCGGATTAATAACGTCTTGATGAATTTAAGCAACAGAGAGCCGTTTTTGATGAGGAAGGACGGCTAAAGTGGAGTAAAAGCCAGAAAGATAATCCTCTCTGTGCGGCTCAAAAACAACCACTTCCAATGAGTCATTGTAAACAAAGGAGATTGATCGTGAGACATAACAGGTTCAATATGCAGCCAAGTTTTACAATATGCGAGATAAAAGCAGCTGAAGATGAACATGGCCTTACTGTGGCTGAGGGAAGCTTTGCGCTGTAAATTAGTGTCAAAGGGAGACAGACAGATTACCTCTCAGGCTGCCTGCATGTCAAATTTAGGCCCTCTGAAGCCACATCAGTGGTGTCTCTCACTCTAACTGTGTGCTTTTCTCCATCAAAGACACTTTGTCATGCTGCCGTAGGCCCCCAGCAGCACTTTAACTTTCATTACCTTCTGTTTCTACCCCCGTGATCAGACGTCTGGGCTGCCAGTTAGGCGCTTAAAAGTGAAATTAGTACCAGAAAAGCTGAGAACGCCATACACTACATTCACGTGAATCTAGTTACCAAACTTATGAAGGTATTTGAGCAAAACCTCGACAGGTCGTGGCTTTCGCTTAATAATTTTCTCAGACTCTGCAGAGTCGCTGTACAACGGCACAGACCTTGCTGTTGCTGCTCTGCAGAACATGAGATAGTGACAACATAAGCTCAGCGTTATAAGGCCTTTTAGACCGCTTCCATCGGCAGAAGCTTTCTGGCTGCTGGATTATCCGACAAGCAAAGGGCTTACCCCTCTTATCACGACACTCAGAGCTTCCAGGGCAGTTATTGCCACTTAAAATAGGAAGCTGTACACAAATACAAGAGTGTGAAATAGATTTAAAGTTGGAGACCATGTGCTAAAACATTTTATCAAAGTTCTGGGATGGCCAGGAAGCGGGTTTGGGCTTTCAAATTATACAATTTCTCCGACAATTAGTGAGGAAAATGTTTTCTCGAATTCAGGAATGGCCATCTATGACTTTTTCTAAAACATTTTTAACATGAACTACTTTCATTTAAAAAATGTGAAACAATTATTTATTCTTACGAATGAACCTGCTGGCTTAAAAGTGAAACTCTGCAGCTCACACGCCTCTCTTGCTGCACTCGGACAGCTGCTATCTTTCAACTTGTGGACCCGGACATTAACCGGTCCCTCTCAGTGGCAACAGCACAGATTTCCAAAAGAGCTTTAACACGTTCCATGAAGTAGAGGCTGAAAGTTTAATAGTATGTAACAGAACAGAGATGCACAAAACATCTGATATTTCAGTATTTGTATTATAATACATCAGAGATTTTCTTTCAGGTTCTCCACATCTCTACCAGGAATCAATTTATGACTACCCATAATATATTTCTCAACACATTCTTCAAATTAGGAATTTCCAAGTATAGATTTTTCTTTGTTGTCTATAAAAAATTCAAGTCATTGGTCAGAGCGACAAACAGCTCTAATTATGCATTCAAACAGCAACTCTGAATAATTGTTGTGTACAGGCATTAAATGGCTCCGTTTTGTTCCATAAAACACAGATTTCAACCTTGGGATTTGCAGTAAAACAAAAACCTGCCGTTGTGTCGCAGTCTCCACCAGTTGGACCATATTTCACTGGTTTTATATTCCTGATGAGCTAACACATGTTGAATTCATGTGCTGCCATCTATAACAGCTGACATAATTAATCGAGACTCAGCGGCTCTGAAATGGCTTCAGCAAAGCGCAGATGTACTGATATGCTAATTAGCCATGCGCTGCAGCTATAACCGATATAAAACAGATCAGGAGCTGTCGTCAATGAACCAAAACTACCTTCCTTTAGTAAACATCAAGATGTGTTTTTTTACATATCAAATAGCTGTCCTTATAAGGGTGCAAACATGGCAATATTTTATACATAAAACATACAGACTAAGTATATAATAAATACACAAAACAGCTTTTAACAACTAGCATTACAATATGTTTCGTGATGCAGAAACTGAGGTCAACAAGTTATAATGAATGATTTATCATCCTGCCATGATTTAAACAAAATATAATTAGCTACTGCAGTAATTTCGGCTGCAGCCTAATTGCTGGTAGGACTTGTGGAGGAGCTGGAGTCCGAGATCCTGCGCTGGTCTAGGTGGTCCAGTGTGCGTTGGCAGGGCAGAGGGCGAGGGCTAAACTCGTGTGTTTACACCCTCATCCGCTCTCAGGCCCAGGTCCGGACAGATGGTTTCTGTTTTTCCTGGCAGATTTGTGACAGAGCCACAAAAGGCCCCAGCTTTGACGTAAAGCCAAACGGTTAAGGCTGTTGCTGGCAGGGAAAGGAGAAGTGTTCGGGGGAAGAGGCGACGAGGGGGAGGGCCGAGTCCGAAGCCGGGAAGAGACGAGAAGGAGGAACGAGACAGCAGTGGATTACAATAGACGATCAAGGCCGAACCCGAGCGGTTTTACTTACTGAGGCTAATTCAGCAAGTAAGAATGCATGATAAATATTTCAGGCAGCATGAGGGAACGGAGAGCACTGGGATGTCGTTTCTGGGCTCTGCTGGATGACTGTGAGTTGTGTAAACATCCATTAGAGCAGCGTGAAGCAGAGCTCCTCCCGTTTCCTCCTCAGCCTTCACACGGAGGAGGGCAGATTGCTTCCTGATTCATTTCAGGCAGGTTAGGGGGAAGTATTTCTAAACTAAATCAAACCGCGGTTTATTATATATGCGCTTGACCCATGGACCTTGAATTCCTCAACAGCTATAGCAGCCGTGCAGCATTTCGTTTGGCGGGCGCGCTGACTTCCATCACCTTTGAGCTGACTGCTAATGTAGGAGGAACTGTGCTGCGTGCTTACAGAGTCGAGGAGGCAAGAATTTAACTCCGAGGTGATTACAGAAACATTTTAGTGGAGAGAAACAGATCATCCTTTTTATGGCTTACACCAATGTCTGGTTCTCTAAAAGTCTAACCTGCTAATTCTGGTTTTTGTTTATTCTTAGGACAATGCACAAAAAAGAAAAAGATGTGCAACAGGTTTTCTGAGTTTTGAATAAAACAAAGAGTTCAGTTATTTCCTTTTTATGCCCTAACCTTGATTTCTATTAATCTTAAGGAAATAAAGTCAAATAAGTAAAAACCATTAAGTTACCTGTATTTAAAGCGAAACACAAAACAAAAAAAATCTAATTTGAAATTTTACCTGGTGATCAAACAGATTCCATTAAGGGAAACTGAAAATGTGCGTGTAACTCCTATGTGAGAAATGTTTCGATGTGTCACAGGTGGAAACCAAAATAACGAATCAACACTAATGACTTCACTGCCACTGTTGATACCAACCAGCAGCATGTACTTTAATGCAATTTTCTTCATTAGAAAAATTTCAGAAGCTTATAAAATGTGGTGGCTTTGGGTTAACTTCTGCAAAATGGTTTAACTGCTCTTTAAATTGTTTATTCCTTGGCAATAAAGAATTATTTTTATTTAGAGGCTAATTATCTGTAGAATCAGACACAAACAGCCTTTAGTCATTAAAAAGTCTAAATAAAGCAAAGCGATGAGGTCGAGCATGGAGGAGGATCTCTGCATGTGGAAACTGGTTAGATAGCTTCCACATGCAGCGCCGCCACGGCCATGCTGCGCAGCGCCTTTCTGTAACGGGGCGACTGAATGAGCTCGGCTTTCACAGGTCAGGGATGCACAGGATGAAGAATCAGCACTCGTGTTTTTCCTGCTGTAAGCGCTTTTCCCAGTGAAAGCGGAGTGGAAGGCAACAGTGCCTTTGCACAGGCAGCTCGGTCCAGTGTGTTCTGCTGATAAGCCAGTCTGCAAAACCCACACAACACGTAGCCTACCAAAGACTCAATTACACAGCGAGCGTCATCTATTAATCTGCCTACATTCAGCTGTGCCGAGCTGCCTGCCGCCTTTTAAAAGATCATCAATATGTGCTGGTTGGGTTTATCTCAGCTGACAGCAATGTTACTACCTAAATACTCTAACCCATTTACCAAACACCGATCTTGTTCTCTCATCTGCTGTCAGACCCACCAGGCCCCCGTAATTTTGCAGCAGCTTTAATTAATGTTTTAACCTAAATATTTATAATCACACCTATCCCCCCGAGGTTGGGACTGCTGGGCTAAGGACAAGGCAATTTAATCAATTTGACGTTTGTACAGATTGTACCAGGGCAAACATCTGCTGCGAGGTTGTGTTGAGAGCAGTGCTCTCCTGTTGGCCGTCTTGCAGATGACAGCAGCTGGAGGGGACAGAGCACAGAAACAAGAGGAAACGAGAGAAGCTCGGCACGTCACCTTCTGGTTGATCTGAGCGCTAAAAATCAGGACAAGGTAAAAAATAAATAAATAAAGATCACAAGCACAGACGAGATTTTAGACGAGATCGTTCGTGGCCCTGAAAACCTAGAGCTTTATGCCAACGTTTCTGAATGCTGCTAATCCACGCCGAAGACGTAACGATAAATTAGCAGTGGCTAATTCAATCACCTTCCTGTGCTGTAGAAGCCAAAAGTGTTTTTAGTTGCTTTTAATCTGATTGTGGCTTTACCAGTTGTCGGTTTGCACAGCTTTATGGGGGTTTTTTTCCCCAACCTGGTAGGTGATAAAGCAAAAAACACAATCCTTTATCATAAAATGAACAGATTTATTATAGTTTTACTCCCTTTAAAATAAAAATAATTATGTTAGGTTCATAATTTAGCATTTTTGTAAAAATAGAGAGAAAAAAAACAATGGTAAGAGTAAGAAAACACGTTGGTTTAAATAACTTTCAGATTTAATATTCAGCATCATGTTACTTAAAATATATGTGTTTGTGGTTTACTTCAAATAAACACTAACAAGATATATTCAATAAAAACTTTTAAGTTGGAGGACATTTTATTTGTTTCTGCTGCGGATCTTTGTGTTTGAAGCATTTTATTTAAGTAGCAAGCTAGTGCTAACTTGCGTCTCTCGGTTTTGATAAGTCTCGTTGATTCAATTTGTGGGGGCGCTAATGTTCAACTCCTGCTGCCACTGGGTGACACCCCGAACAAATGGACTAATCCAAATGTTTGTGTTCGACTTCTGATTTTAGCTTCTTGTAAAGCGTGGACCTCCTTCTCTTGGCTCTGATTTAGCTTTGAGAACCAAAATATAGAAAATATAAACAGGATGGAAAATATTTTCCAACCATTGGTCATCTTCAACGTTGAGCCTTTGTTCCTCAGCAGCACCAACCACACAGAGCAGAAGTAACAACACAAATGAACTAGTTGATAAAAATACAAACATACAGCTTTTGCTCCAAGCTTGTAAACATTTTATGCTACTTCACTGGGTTTATTAGATTAGTTGCTCTCTGCTCTCTTGCTCATCAGGTTTACGGTCTATAAATAAACATTATAATACACTTATGCATGTATCAAGTTAATAAATTACTTGTGCTTTAATGCCATTTAAAATCTCTCAGGACAAAGAAAAACTGAGCACAGTTTCAAGCATGAGATGTTATTGTAATAGTATTTTTATTCAGTGACGCGTATTTAACTTTCCAATTTCTGTGAGATGAAAAGAAACCAGTGACTGAGCACTGAAAATTGTTTTATCTGTCATAAAATACTAAGGTTAAACATGCGTTTTTGTGTCCTAAAAGTCTAAATAATTAACTTATATGTCTTTGTGTGTATGATTTATAGGATGTTGTTTTTTTCCCTCTTTAATCTCTGGACGTTTTGGCCTGTCCATTTCTGTGTTGAGCTGCACTGCAAACAAAGCTGAAGCTGATACAACTCTGTTTAGCAAATACAGTCTGTTGACCCCCCCCTCCCACCCTGCATCCATCCCCAAACAACATTTTTCCTGAAAACCTCTCCAGTAAAAAAAAAAAAAAATATCAGCCGCAGAGTTTATCTCTAATCTGCCATTTTAGCATGTTTGAGCTGTTCAAACAGTGGACTCAGCGAGCTCGTGCTCCATGACGTCCTCTCAGGAGTGAAGGAAATGGTGGCAGCACAGCGAGTTGCCGACGATCAGACGGCACACCCACTTCCCCCCGCTGGGCCTTGCTGTGACTTTATATAAGGCATTCCTCACTGCTAGTCAGGCCTAGTGTGTTTACACAGAGCTGGGCGCTTACCCCTGGCACTGGCTGTTCGAGCTGTGCTGCTTCAGGGGCAGAGCGGCTAATACGAGCGAGGAGCAGCAGCGAGGGGCAGACACTCTGTACCGGACCTCTGTAGCCCTGGATATCCGCCCGAGGGCTTTAAGCGCCGCACTACGCGCCAGGATTTAGAGCAGGAGTGAGCAGGCATGTGAAACATACTGCTCTATTTATGAAACAAAATACGAGTAAAAACACGAGATCAGCCCAACAGAAATCCATATCATCCTTCTGCAGTGACAGGCAGATATTAAACGCAGCGTTCCTTTAGGAACTGGTGCACAATAACTGGAATCATGTAATGTTTTAAATCCTCCATGTAGCAACCTAGGCATTTTTAGCATCAAAAACAAGCTATATCCATTCTTCACATTTAATGACAGCCGTCCCCTTCAAGAGTTTACAGGCCAGTTTATTTTTTGTATGCAGGAGGAAAATTAATCTCTCTCTCTCTGTCTCTGCTTTGTGGTGGCAGGCAAGAGGTAAGGTCTATTACCTGCCAAGTAAACTCCCCCTCCAGGTTCGACTGCGTTAATACTGCCTTTATAGCCAATCAACAAGCCACATATTAAAAAATAAAACTAATAATAACTGGAATGACTTTCAAAGAATAAAAGGATTCAACTTAAGATTTTTATGCCAGAATAACCAAGTGAAAATATCACCAATATATTTTATGTTAACACAAATTAAACTACTTATTGAGTAATATTACATAAATTACAAGAGATTTTAAAAAGCTAAATAGATTTTGAGCAGATATTTAGTAATATTTAAGTGTCTGTTGTGTAGAAAAGTCTTCCTTTTTTCCATTTTGCCAAAGTACAACAAGCTGATATTAGCTGGTCAGTTAGGCAGGCTATCTGCTCAGGTAGCAAGCCTGCAATGAGCTGCGTAACTGTAGTTTTCTCTTGAAAGAAACTCCATCTGTTGGGAGTTTCTCTCCTAGATGTATTTTTAAATGGTTGTTAAAATAAAAATGCCATCATGACTGGAGCTTTCTTTGCAACACAGTGCTGCCCCTCCTCCACCTGCTGCTTCTCACTGCCAGTCAGCTGGCTGAAATGAGGCTTATACACTTGCTACCGAAAAAATACAAGTCGGATTGATTGGAAATATTTTCGATATAAAGAAAAATTCTCATGAATGTGAAGCACAACTTCTTACTAGAAACTGATCCATGCCTAAATCTGACGTCAACTTTTCAAAAGGTCTGAATCGGTTTTCAGAAATAAAAAGAAACAGTGACACAGAAGCACCGAGGAGTTCCTGAGTGTGTGAAAGTCTGTGTGTTTGACAGAGAGGTCTGCTGTACCCCCGCCCTGCAGCAGACGAGGAAATGAAGCAGATGAGAAGCATGACAAACAATTTAGGTTTTTTCGCTTTGATGCCTGTGTCAGCATTGTGCCGGCACACTTCCAGCGGGAGCAGCCACACAAAACAACAAGGTCTGCAAGGTTCTCTGATTCGAGGCTTCTCAGAGAGAGTCATCCAGCAGCTAACTCAAAGGTGTGAAGCTTTCTGTTGTCGGAAAATGCAGGATGCTGCTCTAAATTTCTCCTGTAGTAGAGCGGAAACTTTGCATTTTGTTGGCGGCGGGTTGCTTTGTAATCAGTATTAAATTTCAGCAAACAGGAGCAAAGTCAGAACAGTGTTTTGCTTTTGTCACAATTTCCAGTCAATAAAAGTTAGCAGTCGTTAATTATTATCTGGGCTGGGATTTTAGCTTGTTTTTTGTTTTTTTTTTGCACTTTGACAGAGGTCATACACAGTTGTTCAGCGACGATTACCACAGTGACGTTTGCGTTCACTCAAATGCAGCGGAGGGAAATATTGCAACAGCAACACCCCAAGCTGCACAGTGCATGCAAATAACACAATTACAGAGTGTGAGAAAGATTAAATAACTGCCTCCACAAATCAAAAGCGCTGGCAGTGACACGGAAAAGGCTCAGCTACAGAATATAACGGCCGCCTCCACTGAGCCTCAAATGTTCGGAAAGTTAAAAACAAATCTCATTTATCCCTTTTTTATTTATTTATTTATTTTTTTGCAACTTTGACACACAAGTATTCCATAAAACAATGGAAGCATTAGACAACCAATAATGTAAAGGTTGACCCTGAACTGTTATAGTTTACAGCATACATGCAGGACAATCGGTCTATGGTGTGCTGCGACTTTACAAGCAGCAATCAGGTCTAGTCTTTGAAGCAGATTTAAAATTTTATGTTTCCTGTTCCACAGAGTCTGTTAATGCAGGTCTTAGTAATTACAAAACAAGGCCTGTAGTTGGAAAGCAGCAGTGCTCAAAAATATCCCCCTGAAGATGTTCCCAAGAAAGCACCTTGTTTTCTGTGCATCTGTATTTAAAACGAGCAAACTCTGGAAAAGTACAAGCTGCACAAAAACAAGCAAAACAAAACAAACATCTTACCGTTTCTTTGTTGGGCAGCAGCTCTTTTCGGATCCTGAAGAAGTTTTTCCCAAACTGTCTCAGCCCTTTAATGAAGCGCTTCTGTAATTTTTCAGAGGAAGAAAGAAAGAGAGAGAAAAAAAAGACAAGTTAGTATATGTGAAGTCAGCTAAACTGCGGCTGCAAGAAGTTACTGCTGAGTACCACAACAACAAGGAAGGGGGGGGGGGGGGGGGGGTTTTTTTTTTTGTTTGTGTGTGTTTGCAGTGGTTTGATTTGTTTTTGATAAACCTCCGTGGCTCAGTTTAAACCTCCGGAGCA
>CAEGAD010011110.1:0-49181 GCA_903067055.1 Poeciliopsis paucimaculata
GAGAGCAGCAGGAGGAGGGGCTTAGCCAGTGCACCATTCCTGTAAGAAGTACAACTGTTTGCATATTTATATTTCAAACT
Organism: Poeciliopsis paucimaculata; assembly: GCA_903067055.1. NCBI lineage: Eukaryota > Metazoa > Chordata > Actinopteri > Cyprinodontiformes > Poeciliidae > Poeciliopsis > Poeciliopsis paucimaculata. Next base: position 81 of record CAEGAD010011110.1, read on the forward strand.
TATAAAGTTAAATGTAGTGATTCATTGTGATTAATCACAGTGCCAGAGTGCAATTAATCTGATTACATTTTTAAAATATTAGTAGTATTCAAACTTTTTGATGAACTGAACTTGTATTTATTTCTTGTATTTGTTTAACAAATGCAGCTCTGATGTGTTTCTCGTCGCTCTGCTTCATTATTGCAGGTCTACCCCAACGAGCGGCACAGCATTCGCTGCCCTGAGTCTGGGGAGCACTACGAGATTATGCTGCTGCACTTTCTACAACAATACCTCTAAAGCCAGACTGTGGGCCTCCAGATCACCCTGTCTTTATTCTCTGTGTCCTCCTGTTGCCAGTTTGTCACCCAGGAGCAGCAGCCATGTTTCTCATGTCGTTTCACTCTGCAGCTCTACTGTTTTTCGCCCCCGTCCTCCTGTGCCAGTAGGACTGAGCGTCTAGTCCAGCCTAGAAGCAGAACAACAATCAGCAGTTTGCATCACACTAAGTCACGTTTCCCAGCCCAATGTGGTTTTCTTTCCCTGCCCTCCAACCTGCTCAGCAGTAGGAAGTGGGACGCAAATGGAATCTCTACACGTATATACTGGCATGAACTGTCACACTGCACATACACACATCCCACTTCCTTTTCCACATACACACACACACACACACCCCCACACACACAAACACACACGCCCACACACACACACACACCCCCACACACACAAACACACCCCCCCACACACACACACACACACACATACACTTTGACTAAGGAACATGCAGTCTGAATGACACCAGAGAAAGGAAGAAGATCAATGCTCTTCCTGTGTCCACCTGTTTTAACTATTTGTTGTTTAGAATAAAATATTTTTATGAATTTTTATTCCTTTTTTTTTTCTAACTGCCGACTGATGGAAGCTACCTTGTCAATACCTTTGTCTCCTCTCACATTATGTTGCTAAAGATGTTTGCTTGCCTTCTCTATATATAATTTATATTTGCCAAAAGTACCTCTTGACTCTTGATCATGCTGGTATTTTGTTTTTCTTTTCTTTTCTTTTTTTTTACTGCAATAAAGACAACTGGAGGGGGAGCAGCGGAGTCTTACAGCAGCTTTGTACCACCTGAAATCCAGTTTGTACATGACGATGAATAAATGAATGAATGGGTCACATGCTCTCTGGTTGTGTGCTCTGGTTCAGATGGTGACTGGGCAGGAAGAGACTTGCAAGTTCTTTGGAAACCAGTTGCTGGGTTTTACTGTGTGTATCAGCACACAGGAAAAATCATCTAAACTACCAGATTCTACAGTTATTTAAAATCTAATGGTGAGATTGTACAGCTTCATGATGTAGCATGGATTAAAAGAAACACCCATGTTTTAGTGGTTCTTAGAATGACCTTTCGGAGTGTTTAGAGCTACACTTGTCTCTGAGATTAATGAGGAGAAATGCTTACACATTTGTTTTTGCAACAAAGCATTTGCTCAGTGAGCTTTGAGGTCTCCCCGCAGAATTAATGTGAGATCTGGAGTTTGGATCATTTAGGGACTCTGTTTTTGTTTTTTTTGCCATTTTGTTTTAATTTTCTTGTTGTGATTAGGATCATTGTCCTGCCGAGAATGACAATTAACAATTGTTATTGAAAGGACCATTTATTTCAGAAACTTTCACCAAGTCAAATACATTATATAAATTTACTACACAGCTGGCTCTTTCAAATACAGTTTTACATGATTATACAATTTTGTATAAAATTTTGTATTTCAAATACAAATCTTTACAATTGCAATTTTGCAACAAATCATAATTTCTGTACAAAGTACAGAAAATAAAATATCCCCACCCTTATTAAATTGTGAATTCCCAGCATTGAACCAAATATTTGAAATGAATGAACTTTCCCAATCTGCTCTGGCAGCAGGAAGTAGGCTAAAGAAACATTGTGTCCCTCCGTGAAGAAATGCATAAACAGATGAGAAACAAAGTGACAGACATTCATATTTGACTGGAAAAGGTTACACAGGCTTTTGGACTTCACCACTGAATGTCATCACAAACAGAGAAAACATGGAACTGTAACCATCCCAACCAGAAGTGGCCTTCCTATTCCTAGAGAAAACAGACAACTCATCCAGAGAAACAAAGCTGAAGTTGGTTTCTGAGTGCAGCTTCCGATTCGGGAAATGGCTAAAGGGCAATTCCACCTAATTCTTTTACTACTAAAAATTGTTTTTCACTATAAAGGTATGGTGCGTCAGAGAGAAAAAGTCCAAACAAATCCAGGGAAGGCAATGCTAAGCTAACTGCTAGTTATCAGGATTCAGGACAGAACTGAATCCTGATAACTCTGGATTCATAATCTCTCTGGAGATTTTGATCATGACACTGAAATCTCCAAAGAGATGCTAACTACCATTGTGTTGTTGCAAAGCTGCTATAAATGGATCCGTTGGACCCTCCAACCTTAAGATGGAGCCCTGATCCGCATCCGTCTTAAGGTTGGCTGGGTGCTGGCGTCTTTGGATGAGCAGTGACACAGGTTGATCCTGCGACCTGGAGGATCACAGCGGATGAAGCAAATTAACTAAGCCGGGCAAAGAAGTGCAAAGTGTAGCGCAGAAAATTAAAGCTGACACCTTAAAGCTTTAGTTTGCTTCCAGGTAAAAAAAAACATGCAGTCGTGATCCTTAACACTCAAGACACCTGCCAGGTGAGGCTGAGTGACATGCAGGCATATTTGGAAGAAAAAAAATTTATACAGCATAAAATGTGAGAAAATCTAATCCTGTCGGTACTTTGACAAAATGGTTAATTATTTTGATGTCAAATAAAAACAATCTAAAACAAGAGAATGAAACAGCCAATCATTCATATTTGTGGTCTTGATAATATAAACTATTGAGTATAGAATAAATCAGTTGGCTGTTGGATGCTTCTGGCCATTTATTGTATTGATGTTACATAAATTGATACGGGCAGGTTTAGCTGAACCACAGGTACAGAGTTAGGCACATGCAAGTGTTTGTTTCCTTTATGTCTGGTCTTCCAGTGGTTAGCAGGACTGTGGTCATTTTTTTCCTGGGATGTGTGTATATATGTATATGTATATATGTGCATGGATGTGGATGTGGGTGTGTGTGTGTGTGTGTGTGTGTGTGTGTGCGTGTGCGTGCGCGTGTGTGTGTGAGGTCTATTTGTATTTGATACATATGAGGACCCACTAGTCCTTATGGGTTTGGTGGTTTAGGACTGAGATGTTTGGTTTAGAGTAAGTGTCAGAGTTAGAAATGAATAAAAAATGAATAGAAGTCAATAGAACATTCCTGTGAAGATAGACAAACCTACTGTGTGCGTGTGTTTGTAGGTGTATATATATGTATAATGTGTGCGCGTGTGTGTTTGTGTGTTTGGATCAACAATGAGCAGGTTAACAGCCAATGCCTTCATGTTGTTTCCGAAAAAATTGACAACTTTATAATTTTTACAATACTTGAATTTTTTACATATGTATTCTTAAAAATCACAAATATATTTATAGAATTTACCTAACTTTATTTGGGCCTACAAGTTTTATGTGAAGTACAATTTTTGCAAAACATGCATTCATTGAAAACAAAATGAATTCAAATCAAGGCCCTGGATGATTTCCCCAGTAAGCTCTGTCTAAAATCTGGCCCAGCAGTTCAATAAAATTCACAAATCTGGAGATTGGTTTAACTTGAACTTTGAAACATTGACTTATGCGAAACTCTTTGTGGCTCCCAATGACTTTCAACTTGATGATTTTGGCCCATGTGCCAAAAAGTTTGGACACCGCTGGGTTAGGTAGATGAATAACAACCCAAACCCACCACAGCTCATGTATATCCCACATTGTGAGATGTTAGAATGCCCCTATGACTGGGCATCGTGAATATCATCATGGTGTTGACAGAGATGGATATCGAATGAATACCCAAAACAAAATTTGTTTAAATCAGTTTTATTGGCTCAATGTGGCCAAAACAGTCATTTTTCTTCTATCCTCCCTTCTACCCACCCCCCCCCCCAAAAGAATACCTCAATATAAATTACAGACAGAAAGCAGCACATAATAGATATGTGGTTTTTAAATAAGAAAAATATATTTAAAACATCAGAAACTTTGAAGTCAACTGGCAAAGATCAGAAACAGATACTTTACTAAAAATCAGACATTTTTCAAATATGTACAAAACAATGCCGTTTATTGAAGAACTAGTCAATATGACTAAATATCAAACCCTCCAGAGGAAAAAAAAAATCAGTGAAGAAGACTTTCAGTCGATTCTGACTATAGAACATGTAGTATGTGTTAAGAAAGGCAGGAAAGGTGAGTAATATCGATGCTAATGTAGCGTAAAGCTAGTTGACAACAGTTCACCCCATTACCAAACTCCAGCCTCACCATGCTGAAATCTGCTGTTTATGTTTTAGATGGTTATTTGGTCCACAGCTTGTGGTTTTAAGAGTTTGCTGACTCACCATGTCACTAGTGTAAATGCCCTGCACAAAAACAGCAGATCTGCACCTAATGCTAATTACCAAACCTCAGCACGAAGCCACATCATCCTCAGTGAGGCGTCCGAGCTTGTTGGAAAATGCGCGATGACTCCCAGCCCAGTCCACAGGCGGAGACTTGCTCGCGTTTAGAGGATGAAACCTCATCGGGAAAACATATTAGAGAAATTTTCCACTGCACATTTGGCTTTGGACTCAGTTATTGGCTGTGGCTTCACATAGCAATAAGGAATCTGTCTTTTCACACAACAAACCACAGAAAACTCTTTTCTTCTGACTTTGTCCTTCTACTTTCAGGACTCTGGCTCTGGTGTCAGGTTCCCCCCTCACAAAGAAAAAACCCAAGAGTTGGGTGTGTCTACCACAAAAACCAGGGACGAATAAAGAATGGACAGTCAAGACTCTGCTTCTTTCTCCCTCTTTGTCTCTTTCTGCTCTTTAAGACTTGTTGATGGCAGCAGGGGCAATCATCATTATGCTTGCCTTCAGGGGATAGTAGCGCCCCCTCCACGTCTTCCAGAAGATGCCTTGCTTCCTTTGGTGTCTCTGTTTGGGAGGAGGGCTCTGGAAATACCTCCCGTTTAGGTTGGAGCGACCGCAGTTGCTGAACCACCAACCACCTTCAAAAACAGAGTCAGCTTAATTAGCACGCCAAAGTCGGTATGACAGGACAGTGTGCCAGTACTTACCAGAGAGGTGTTTGGCACAGTTAATGTCACCTTTAAGGTCATTGTCTTGGTCCTGGGTTGAGAACGGCAGAGCAAGAGCTGAGTCGGTGGTCAGGGAACTCTCCAGCGTATCGGTGGTACCAGGTTCCTGAATCAGGAGTGAGTAGTTGGTCTCTTTTCCACCAAGTACAAACGAGAAGCGGACAGATGCCGAGTCATCCCCCCAGTCTGAGAATTTGATGTTGAGGGTATAGCTGCCGTCTTTGGCGATGGCATGGATGTTTTCCAAGCCCAACCAGAACTCTCCTGAACAGGAACAGAAAACAAAACTTAATCCAAAACAACCCAAAGCTCAAGATCCTGACATCTGTTATTGTCTTATCTTCCCACATCTTTCAATGACTTCATTCTTAGTGCCAGGAGCTACTGAAGGCCTACAGAGGAACTGAAAGGCAACCGTCCTGACCCCGCACTGACCAGCCAACACCGGATAGTGAAAGTGGATAAAACCCCAGAGAGTATTTACCATTCAGGCTGCCAAAGCCTCTTTCGTAAGCCTGCCACAGCTGGTCAAAGTCCACAGAGCCATCTTGGCGTCTTTGGATGACTGTCCATCCACCATCTGGGCAGAGAATCAAAGAGAAGTTGATCAAACAAATGTTACATCAGCCAGGAGACAGACTTAGCACTCAGAGGAAGTTCTGCTGCGCTCACCAGCTGTCATCTCACAGAAGACGTCGAACGGCTCAGAGTCAGTTGGTTGGATGGGGTAGACCCCGCTGGTGGTCTCTCCTCTTAGGAACAGTTCATGACAGTCTGTGGCCATTTCTGGAACAGCAGAGAGGAAGAAATCCAACAAAGAGCATGCTTAAACGTGGTGGGATGTTGGTCTGGAGAGTCTTGTTAGTGCCTGGGGTGTCTGGTATGCCATTAGATTTGTCTCTGGTTATGAGAAAGATTCCAACAAAATGCAAAACTGGACTGTTTGACAGGTTTGATATTGCCTTGTTTAGTCTTAGGCTTCTTCCAGGTTATCACCTCAGAGGGTGACCTGTGCTCCGGGGATGCTGACAATGCTCAACACATTTAGCTGTTGCAGGCTCTACTCCCGCTGAGAAACCACAGAAAATCGGCATAAACTGAAAGTTTTTTAAGTCATCTGAGTTCCAGAACTTGAACAAGTCACAAAATTAGCCCTACTCCCTGTTCGAATGAATTTGATTAGTTTCCTCTGCCGATCTTTTAGAAATAGGTCAGTCTGTTTTAAAGAAACCCTCAGCTGAAGGAGAGCAAAGTGTTTGCAAATAAAACTAATCGTTCCAAGTCAGCAAAGCACAGCTTATCGCACCAAGTCTGGAGATACAAACTTGCGCCAGATAAAGCCATTCAAAACAAGAGTGTGTCTCTGTCGTAAACATGACCTTTCTCCCAGTTCCCAAGCAGAATTCCCCTCTTTTACAGCTGCCTGGCCTTGCAAGCTATAGGGTTACACACCATTCATCCTTTACATTCCTCATCCTCCCCCCTCCCCTTGTCTGCGACCTGTCACACCTCCGTCACGTGCACAGTAGCTAGGTGGTGACGTAGATGTGCATGGCTGCTGCATGCCTGGAGAGTGATCAGATGGTAGGTTTTGAGGGGGATGGGGCTGTTTCCTTAAGGGAGAAAGGCATCTAGAAACGAGGGTCGGGGAGAGTCTGGAGCTGCAAGCTCTCATTTGCCTCAGGAGGCAACAGCTTGCCAATACTCAAGTGGCACCAGGTAGGAAAATGTAGCATATATTAATAAATTCTAGTAAAGGTGAAAAACCATGCATGTGATTGGGAGAATGTTGCCTAGCCAATCATAGAGGTCAGAGGACCTCTACTCTAAAGGAACAAACTCTGGGGGCTGCTGCCTGACTGTGGGTCAGGGGATCTCCTGAACTTTGGCACATTTCCAAAGGAAACGGCAGAGTTTTCCCTCTGTTCAGGGTGTGGGATGTGTGGGGGTCGACGCGGTGTGGATGTAGGGGAAAGGTTGCTCACTCATGAGGAACGTCCAAACATTTGTTTTTGAGCCTGATGCCATAAAAAGTGGGAGGAGTCAAGTGTCTTCCAAACAATGTGGAGGTTCACAGATAAATTTAGACAACCTTCCCCCGTTTTCATCCTCGTTCCTTGGCTCAGAGGGAAGTGTTATCAGTAAAAACAGAGTGTTGGAGAGGGAGGCAGTCTCCCAGGCTCTGAGAAATCCACTAAAGCTACTTGACCCTGACAGGATACTCTCTGAGACGCTGAACTTTCTCCCAGCTGGAACTCTGCCAGAAAAACTTGACCATTTTTTTCCCTCATTCACAAAGCACTGCTGATGTCAGAGTGTTGTGGTATTCCTGGGATCTGTGGCAGACCTCAGATCACCTTTCACCTAATTCACATCTAGAAGCAGTTCGAAGTTCAGTTTTGACTTTAAGTCAAGTTTTGCAGCTCTCTAATAGCTTGAATTCCAGTTTTCACTTCATTTGTGTTTTTAAATGCACTTTTTTATCTGCTTAGCAATCGATTAACATGTACATTTGAATGAAATGAAGTCAGAAAGAACAAATTGCAAGATATAAGTGTTGCATTGACAAGCTCGTCCTACAAACAAAAAATTATAAAAAGAATGTATTTATATCAGATCTGTTTGCTTCAGAGAGGAATGTGTGTCGTTAAACTGAGCACACAGAATGATTCACACCCTGCAAACCCAGCAGATCACCTAATATCACCATTACATGATCTATTTTAACCCTCATGTGATCCTAAGATTATTCTGTTTACTGCTCGTCAAAAATGACCCTCCCTAACAAAAGCCCTCAAATAAAGCAAATTAATTGAATTTTAAATCCAAAATCTATTTTGCATGATGAAACAATCGGACATTTATCGATTCAACTCAATTTAATACATTTTTTTAATGTATTTTTGTTTTGTTATACAAAAATACATTATTTACACAAAAAGACGATTACACACTCTTTTTTCTTTTTACAATAAATCAAGTGTTGTAGCTGTTTTCTTTTACACAGTAAATGTTTATTATTGTAATTATAGAAATGCAAAGTTATTACTTCTGAATTAATTATACTGAACGGGAAACAAATCAACAATTTGAAACTTTTTAGTCAACGGTTAATTCCTCTGTATTTTTTTAGAAAGTGAAATATAAAAATAACACAATGAAACAAAACTTTGTGAATAATTTAACATCAGCTCTTATCTCATAATTATATGAGATGTTCAACACAAGAAAAGTTCTGCTCTACATAAGATGTTGAACGTAAGATGAAGAACACCTTCATGAGATGAAGTTCATCTCATGAAGATGTTCTCATGCTGAGCATCCTCAAAAACATGATGAAGAACATCTTCTGTTCAACATCAGGTGTTGAACTTATAAGATGTTCGTATGTTGAACATCTTTAACATAAGCTGAAGATCATCCTATCCTTCCTATCCACCCAACCTTGAAGTTATGATGAAGAACATCCCAAGAAATCTTGAAGATATTTTTCACCATATGAAGATGCTCCTACGTTGAACATCTTCAGAACAAGAATTTGTTCAGCATAAGATGTTCGACTTCTTATGCTGGAGATCTCATGTAGGACAGTATATGTGAATGTACAACATAGCACCTGTTGGGCAGTGAAACGTTACCAAGGAACCATCTAGGGATACTCAGATTCAGCATATCTTCATATCCTCCACACCTTATTTGTTTTTACTATGTCTGAGATTGTTTTCTGTTGTGTTTGGGAGCTTGATGTGACGTGAGGGGTGAGCTGCAGATAGAGAGTGCAGGTAGTTCAGTTTGTAATCCAGTTTCTTTGATATGTGTGTAGGCATGTAGGCGTGTGTGTGAGGGTTGCACACACACATATATGTGTGTATAATCACACAATAGTCTTTTCAGCGTTTCATTGACAAGGTTTACTCCTCGCTGCCAAGACTATTGTCCTCAAAGGAGATTTCTAATGTATGAGTTGGTGTGTGTGTGGGTGTATTTGTGTGTGTGCGCGTGTGTCTGTGTGGGTGTATTTGTGTGTGCGTGTGGGGGTGGGCGTGTGTGTGCGCGTGTGGGCGTGAGTGTGTGTGTGTGTGTATGCGTGCGGGGGTGTGTGTGTGGGTGTATTTGTGTGTGTGGGCGTTGTGTGTGTGTGTGTGGGGGTGTGTGGGCGTGTGTGTGGGTGTGTGTGTCTGTGTGGGTGTATTTGTGTGGGGGTGTGTGTGTGTGTGTGCGTGCGGGCGTGTGTGTGTGGTTGTATTTGTGTGTGTGCGTGTGGGTGTGCGTGTGTGTGGGTGTGTGTGTGTGTATGCGTGTGCGCGTGAGTATGTGGGTGTATTTGTGTGTGTGGGCGTGTGCGTGTGTGTGTGTATGCGTGCGCGCGTGTGTGTGTGGGTGTATTGGGTGAGAGTTTGTGTGTGGCTTTGAACTCTTTTTCTGGTGTTTAATTGGTTTTACAATTCATGGGTCCAAAATGACCCATAAGACAATCCTTGCACCCTGGTGGTGTTCAGCCCACATGGAAATATAAACAAAAACAAAGAATCACTTTTTCTAATGAAGGGTCAATTTAGGAAAAGTCATAAAATCCAAGTTGGAAAAAGATAGTTTATTTTTCTACAGCTAAACATGGTAATGGGTCACTTTTGACCCACAAGACAACACAAGGGTTAAGTAATTATTTAGTTTACACCTAATCATTATCATGGATGGCAATCTCAGCTTCTCCCTAGTGGATATTTAGAAACCAGTTGGCCATTTCCAGCAGCCCAGTAGAGTCTGGATGAAGGCAGATATTCTCACAGATTGGAGAGTTAAATGACTAAACTCAACATCCATTCCTTCTTGAAGATGGTTTTCACCTCTGCTCAAGTTGTCTACAAAATAAAGTGAATCTGTACAAAGTTCTGTTGGAGGTTTCCTCGTGTTGGAAGGGAAGTTTTGTTCTCCCCTGTCACCTCATGCTTGATCCAAATGGCTGAGCTTTTTAAGATAGCTAACTTTCAACAAATGGCATTAGGAACTACATCTGATTGATTTAGATCTATATCAGACTGGAGTTTGAAGCTGCCTGGATAAATTGCAAAGATTTGATAATAAATGTCTCTTACATGAGGTGAGGTGAAATGTGGTGAGATAACTACAGTAATCAATACAGAAAAACATGGCAAAGATACTTTTAAAAAGTCAGATGACTTGTGTGACATTATAGAATAATTCAAGATGAAAATGTTCAGACTGGTGCATAATGTTAAAGGAAGCCAAACTCGCGGGTTGAGTTGATTGTGAGTCAGAAAGTCCACCTGTTGCCATTTCCTGGCTGACGATTAGACTGACTTTAATTGTTAGTGATTTAAGCTTCTTTCTGTCCTCACACAGCAGATGGTTTGTCACGTTTTGGCGTCAGATTTTCTTCAGCCCACTTAAGTCTGTGTGAAGAGAGAGGGATTTGTGGCGCTGCGGGGTTTTACTCACCGAGCGGCGAGTCGCGCTGCTCCTCTGCGTCACTGTGCGCGGGGCCCTCGGTGCTGCCGCTGCCCCGGGGTGAGGGCCTCAAGCCGGGTTGCTGAACACAACAGGAAGCACCAAAACGCATGAACGAACTGTCCCCAGCTTTCAGAGAATGACACCGGCCAGGCTGTGAACGCGGCTCACCTGGCTCTGCAGCGTCCTGATGCGAACATTCTGCTTGTCGAGTTTCTCCTGCTGGAGCCTGATGCGCTCCACCAGATCATCGATGCGTTTGTTCTGAGAGTCCAGCATGAGCTGAGGAAAGAAGCAGCATTAATAAAACCCAGGTGGACAGTTCTAGTTTCACATGGAGCTCTGGTTATGCAACTGCCTTTCGCAGCCAGCTGGTTCTGGGTCAGCTCGTTTCCCCGTCAGCCTCTCCAGGGTCCCAGCAACCAGCAGCCTCTCACTCTACCTTCTGTTGCTACAAGCCTCTTTGTCTAGCAGCCCTGAAGTGTGCTGCACACAGCTCCCCACCCACTGCTCCCTCTGGGCTTTTTCATTCTAAAAGTGCACACTTTACTGCACACTTGAGTATACAAGCAGGAAGCATCAACACAAAGGAAGCCTCACGTGTCCACCTTCCCATGACTCTTCCTCACCAGACGGCCTGCAGAATTACCTGGATGCTGCGTGCATCGCTGCTGTTCCTGCTGCCGGGCCCCTGCAGCATGCCGTCCACTCTCTCCTCCAGCCGGCTCATCCTCTCGCTCATGGTCCTTCTCTCCTGCTGCATCTCCTCCACCTTCTCCCTCAGCTCGGCCGTGACGTTGAGGAGCTGGCCCTCTCTGTCCTCCAGGTTCTGAGCTCGGGCCCTGAGGCTCTCCCTCTCCACCTGCTGCCTCTGGCTCTCTTTGCCCAGCTCGGCAGTGGTGCGGTTGAAGGCTTTCAGCTTGGTGAAGATGTCCCTCATCTGGCCTTTGGTTTTGTCTACATGCTCCTTCAGGTTCTGGCCCAGCTGCAGCAGGCCGTGGGCCAGGATGTTAACGTCGTCCCGCGCCGCGTACTGCACATGCTTCTCCTTGGCAGCAGCAGCAGCGCTTGGCGAGGCCCCCTTCCTCTCAAAGGGGAAAGCGGAGGCCATGAGCACCACCAGGCAAAGTATCAGGGCTGCAAGTGTTGTCTTCATCACTGCTGGAGCTTCCACCCCTCAAACCGAGTCCTGCCAAGTCTTGTGGAGTTGAACTGGAGAGCTGAGGCTCCTGGATGAACAGACACAGCTCTACTGTTTTATACTTTCCCAGCCCTGCGGTGTAAGCCGTGCTGCTGCCTGCCATTGGCCAGCTGGGCAGAGGGAGGAGTGCAGCTGCTCTCAGGTTTCTGTTCCTCCTCCATCTCCATATTAACCATCGATGTCAGAGGCTGTGTAAGGAAGGAGATGATCTAGCAAAAGATCACTTCTTTCAGCTGATGTCAAACTGTTGTCCTTCCTCCTGCGAGAAGAGCCACCTCACCACAGCTGGGGATGAAAACTGTAGTTGATCAAAAGCTTTACAAATGTCAGAACAAACAGCAGATGAGCCGGAGGAGAAACGCACATCACAACTGAAACTGGCCAGGAACATCCCTGAGGAAGATTTAAGACACAAAGTAGGAACCCTGGTCTCTTAAACACAAACATTTAGAATAGTTCATCTTATCAGCGTTTTCTGCCGTCTTCTCTTTATTTCGGATATCAGCCACATGTTGGCAGCAGGATGAAGTTGGTGTGAAACAATGAAGGATGAGAAACCGTCAGGGGACAGAAGCACGACCACAGCACATTTCTACTCAAGTACAAGTAAAAAGAAACCATGCAAGGAAGTACTCTAATATTCCCAGCAGGTAGTGTATGTATATCTAAACATTTGAAGTACTTCCAGTGACAATTTCTAGTATTTACTGGATCTTCACCATCTCCAAATATCAAGAAGACAGAAAACAACATGAGAACCACAAAACTTTACCAGGACGGCTTCTTGTCTGTTTCTGATGCATTTCTGGTTAAAACCTGTTTGTTCTTGATTCAGTGAAATTACTCACCAGAAATTTCACTTGAGAGTAGCAACGCGTTTGAACATTTAAACACACTCTTTAAATCGGTTCATCTCTGACTAAACGACACAGAGACAGTTAACTTTTCATCATATGACCTGGAGATGTGAGGAGAAAACAGCTGCTGATGTCTAACAGGTGATACTCTTCGGTGCAGATGCTGAGAGAAAGAGAGAGAGGAAGACTCAATTTGAAGTATTTTTAAGTAGTAATTCACTGTTCATAAAGGAAGAAAAATAAGCTGTTTTAAAGAAAACAAGACTGTCAGGAGATAATAGGAAGGGGGAATGTATTTCATCAAAGCTGTTCTGCTTTATTCTTTTGAGAACATGCTGGGTTAGATTTAGGAAAACTCAATGCTGCCGTCGCAAAATTACTGACAATCTCAAGTCTTTTCTTACTGCTAATAAAAGAAGCTGCACTCAGTTTAAACTAAACTGTTTAATAGTTTTCCTAATACACTGTCATTTTCAGAAACAAAACCTTTTGATGAAGCTCATTTTTCAGATTAAAAATGGTGTAATATTCTAATTTTAAATGTTATCATTGTGTTTCACTTTGTGATGAAGTTCCTGAAATAAACGAGACTTTTCAGTTCCAGAATGGGTTTTAACAACAGGGCCAGAGAAAGGATTTTCAGTGCTGTTCTACTATATCAACTGAAATCTGTATTTCAGGTCAAAGCTTTACAACCCCCCCACACACACCCCCCGCCCATTGCCCGGCATTAATGTGAGGATTTCCTTATCATCCCCCTCTGATGACGTGGGACATGAACGTGGAGGGGGGTGCAGGGTGCCTACGCTCAGCCAGACTGTGAGAATTAGGGGAAAGTTCACAGCAGACAGAGCGGCCATGCTACAGCAAAGCCAGGGGGTGTCTGGCAGTCTCCGCCTGGCAGCCAGCGGTCCAGTCTGTGTGATCAGACCACAAAGAGAGCTGTTAACCCTCTGCTGCCTGCAGACCAGACTAAGTGGGTGAAAGGTGAGCACTGTGGCTTCTACTCCAGCTGCTCCCAGACGAAGGATTTTCTCATTAAATAAATTGGTGATTTGACTTCAGTTAGTTGATTATCGTTATTATAAAACACAGGACAGATTATTTTGGCAACTACAAGTGCTTTCTATTCTAGTCAGTCTGTCTTTATTACTGTAACTGCAATCTCCACATAACCTAAATAAAAACACTATCTTCCTTCAGTGGTTTATGTTCATGTGTATTTATGACTGTGTATTCACATATGAATGCGCCTTAATATTTTCAGGTATAACTTTTTAACTTTTTAAAGTTTGGAGATGATTAGATAATAATAAAACTTCTGGAGGAATTAACCAGACTGTATTTGAAAGGAAGCAGACATTCTGAGTGCAAACATTAAAAAGGTTTGAATTCCTGCTCTCACATTAAAAATAGAAGCTCTTCATATTGGGCATCTTAATTCTTGCATATGAACTGGCATGATCTCTGAGAGGAAGCTAAGTAACATGCTCCACATGTAGAAGAGAAACTGTTAACAGTGTATTGATCTCATCACACTCGTTATGGATCCAATATCAGTACTCTCCTTGGCATCAGTACCACGGATATTTAGATTGTTTGCATCAGTGATTTAGATATCTCAGGTTGAACCTTGAACCAAAATGTATAAAAGAGGAAAATGATCTCAGTTTGCTCATCAGGCACCCAACCACTGTTAGTATAACAGTGGTTGGGCTTTTCAAAAGACTAGACCACCGTGCGTGCGTGTGTGTGAGATCTTCCTGGTAGTTGACACACCTCACCACAGATCCTGATCCAATTTCCCAAGATGTCTTCTCCCAGCTCTGCAGGCGACCTTTCACCCAGATCCAGACACAGAACATCTGCAGCAGCAGCCTCACACTCAGTGCTGCAGTAGCGCTTTGATTCTCTGGTTCCCATGGAAGCAGCACTGATCTGATCCCCTCCTTTTTTTGACTGTTTCACCTGGTTCTAGGGGAAGTCACACTTCTTACTGGTTCCACAGTACTGATTAAATGAGGATGATCATTCTTTCTGATCCTATTTTTACAGCGTAGCATCATCATTTTGAGAAGAATTTTAAAATAATGACCTGAATTAGTGTTTTAAAACACTGAAAGAGTCAGATTTCATGCTCTGTGTTTCCATGAAATAATTAGAAAGAATCAGGGAGCTGCAACCTCTTTATTCTATTTAACTGAAAGTGAAGGCAGCTCACTTCTCCAACTGGATGAAGACAAACCAGAGTCAGAGTTTACTGGACACACCAAACTAAACAGTTCACAAAAAACTATTTGTGCTTTCTGGACCTTGTCACATTGTGTCATTTTGCTTCCACAATGTGAGGTGTAAAATAAGTGATTTATCTGAAAAGTGTGGCATGTTTTTTTATTCATTTATTTAGTCTGCTTTACTCTGAGACCTAAACGTAGGAGCATAAACGTATCCAATTGCCTTTAGAAGACATGTAGTTGAAGACAATCTCTTGAGATGACAACCAGTAGTAATTCACTTCAGAAATATGGCTTTATGGAGAAAGCTGTTGTTGTGAAAAAGGAGGAAGTCTGGGGTAACACAGGAAGACATAGTAGTGGCAGCATCATACTGAGGACATTCTTCCTCCCCAGATGTATGTTAGGGACAGATGGATGGAGCCAAACATAGAGCTTCCTGTTACAGGCTGCAAAAAGCTTAAAGAGGATCATTATGTTAAATCAACTTTTTGACATCAAGTCAAATTTTATATTTCATGTAACAGTTCATATTTGTCTAATTATAATGCAACAGAAATTGAGTGGATGATAAAATCCCATTTATCACTTACTACATCTTGACTTTTCACAAGAGCATGTACCTTTTTAACATAAGTTAGGGGAGGTTTACTGTAAGGTCAGCATAAGCTAGCTCGTCCTTTCTATAAACTTTACCAAAAAGAAAATGGTTAGTCTGGTCTTAAAGGGGATATACTTTATAAGTTATAATATTATCACCTCATCAAAAACATACTTACCGTCTTGCTTTGATTGTTTCATGCACGTTAGAGGAATCCTTGAATCTCCCGTGGCAACCATTCCTGGTGCCTAAATGTTTACACTCACAAAGCTCGGCCTATTTCCACAAAGCTCCTCCTCCTCAGAGCTGCAGTCTGCAGCAGAGCTTCTGCCTCACAGAGCAGCCCTGCCCCACTGTGCTCCTCCAGACTAGTGGCAGCAGCACTTAGCAAACACCTGGTGGAACTGCATATCTGTGAGTGTTGGACTAGTTCTCAGTCCGACGCTCTAAGGACCGTTGAAAACAGCATCATGGAGGAGAGTTATTGTGATGATGCTGAAGAGTGTGTCAGAAAGCGATAAGGGCTTCTTAAAGAGTCAGAAGCCCAATTTCAAGGCATCAGATGTTGACTATAATGTTGCCATTTTCATAACAACTGAAGGTAACATCAAAGGATTTTAATTTTTCAGAATCTCCTGGTCAAATTCCTCACCTAAATCCAATCGAGAATCAGTGGAAAGACTCAGGAACTGAAATGAAGTTGGCTGTTTTTCGCGACAAATGTAAAAAGCAAAAATAAAAAGTGTTCTGAGCCACTCAGACTCTGACACACTCCACTTCAGTCTCTATAGCAGGCAGCAGCATCCACCAGAGGTACACAGCTAGGCCTACCACCTAGTGGTCAGTTAGGATAGGCTCAGCACAGCTCATGTATTGATGAAATGTATTGTTGTCATCAGCTGAAGCCTGCATAGTTCTTGAGGTAAAGTGAATGTGTGATGGTGTTAGCCTCCAGGTAACCATGGAGATGAGCTGTGACTCGTCTGGCTGCTGGTTCAGTTGGTCATGTGCAGAACAAGCCGAGGCTTTGAGCTTCCATCTCTTCTTCCTTTTTAACACTTTGCTAAAACCACTCAGGTTACAAAAAAACACAACTAATTATGACATAAGCCTGGTTATGTAACAAAGTTATTACTGCCTGTGTGTTACAAAGCCTTCTGCATGCAGCTGACAATAGAAAGGATTCCAGATCGTGGATAATTTTCTATTTTTCCCCCAGACCTTTCATCAGCACTTGCACATGCTCAGTCATGTGCTGCAAAACACAAATAAATGTAACTGCAGCTGTCTGTGTCTCTGGGATTATTCAGCTATCAGCAGCATGCAGAGCAGCAGCACTGCAGGCCTGTTAGATTGCAGCAGGCCTGCATGTCTGATGACTGTACAGAGAACGAACCCCTGCTGCTTTGTGCCCAGAAATCCAGAGTTACACAACTGCAGTAAAATAACACAGCGCTGGCTTCTTGAGTTAGTTGGTTATGCAAGCTGCAGGGTTAGCAACGGCGCTATGGAAAAGCGTCCAGCAGCCTTTCTCAGCTCTGCCCATTTAAATTGATGTTTTCTGTGGTTTTCGTGGTAGACGGAAACATTCTGGTTCATTTAAAAAGTCGAAACTTGTTTATAAGTACTTTCTTCTTCCTGCAATATCAGACTGCGTTGAGTTTTGCTACATTTCTAACTTCAAGGACTTTCTATAAGCCGGCTACTTCTAAGGTTTCAAACTGAAGTTCATTCCTCGTTTATTGCCTTTGGGGTAAACTAGTCTCTGCCTGTTATTTCCCTAGTCTTTAATTTTTTTCTCTGGAACCAGTAAAAATATTGTGTAGTAAATTTAGAAGCATAATTTGTCTAACCTCAAAAACATTTGTCCCAGGCCTTTCAGGAAGAACAAAACAGTGGATCTTTGCAGAACCCTTAGCGGTGCATTAGGTCAGCTTTCACAGCTTTCATGGTGAAGTCAACTACCGTCTGTGCACTTTTGTGTGAGAATGCCATTTTGGTTTTATAAACAGAGAGGAGCGGCAAAAGCAAATGATGTGGATTAGCATAGCTGCTAACAACTATAATAGTTGTTAGCAAGCAAGGGAGTCATTCAGTACACGTTACTGGCACATGCTGACAGCCCAGATACTGAGCTGTTAGCATGTTAGCATGTCATGATAGCCATGAGGCTGTCATACAGTCTTCAGTGAGAGGCCTCTTCTGACACATTGCAGAACTAACTGCTATTAGAGATCCTTCCTGCCCATAACATCTTCATCAACATCAACTATTTGAAGATACTTGAATGATGAGTTATGACAATATTTAATTTATTCCTGCAGAAATAAATAACTTTTTTATGTACTTGCGCTGAACTGTTAAATTGCAGTACAGTGCAGAATGTGTGATACTGTGGGCCTGAGTCTGTTTCAAAGGCTTTGGTCCTCGTTAGAGTCAGTTTCATTATAGGAAAGAAGGAAAGAAAAAAGAAATATTTCTAATGTATGTAAGAAATGTAACTTCAGAGAACATTTTTAGCAACTTGTTGATTTAATAAAAGATTTCTATAAGCAACGATTTTAGTGAAGAACTTATCAAAATGGGAAACTTCCTTTAACACTGTTCCCTAGACAGCAGCGGAACAAAACCCCTGCTGTGACATACATTATAGAGAGAAAAAACAGAAAAAAAAAAAGATAAAATAAAATCTGGAAAAGATTAACGAAGACTCCCACGCCAAACTCAGAAGCTCTAAATAAATCAAATACATATTTTTTATTATCTGGGGGATGAAAACAAACGAGGCAGCTGGGGGTTCCAGATGAGTTCTCCAGATGATCTAACCACCGAGCCGGAGGAGCTGTCGCTTTAAGATCCCCCAGAGTGGCAGAACTGTGAAGTTCCCACATATTTAACCTGACTTACATCAACTAATCTGCATCATGTAAAACTCTCAAGAATCCATTTCAGATTTAGATTAAGGTCAGGACTTCAGCTCAGTGGGCTGAAGTTTCTCAGCACGTTGCGGCTGATTCATCACTCAGTTATTTTTAATGAACAGAAGGGAAACAGCAGGTGGAGGACACCCGGACTGAGGATGGGTCCTGCTCTGGGAGGGATGTAGATGTTGGCAAATAGCGACGGCACTGAGAAGCTGCAAGTGGAGAATGTGAGAGGAAAGCCGGTCTTCCAGAACCCCCGGTGAACAGATGAGTGAACAGAAGAGTTTTGGAAGAACATTTTGTTACAGAACGCTTTCATTACAGCGTTCTGTAATGAAACGTTCTGTAATGAAACGCTGTCTTGACCCCCGCTGTCAAGACCTAAAACTATTCCTCAGAGCAGCTGCTGGCTGAGAAATGCTGATGTCTCAGCAAAAAGGATGCTTTTATGTCTAACTGCTGGGTGAGAGGGACAATGTGCCGTCAACGTGTTTGGAAAGTCCTAAGCAGTCAGAAAGCGCTGCGTTACGTACCGACCGCACCCAGTTCTGATGAAATGTAAAACAGCTTGTAGATGTTGAACTGCACACGCCTACCCAGAGCTCTGCAGCCAGAACTCCTTCACAGCAATGAGTAGAGCCAGTTCTGAAGTTTCACAAATCAGAACAAAACGGATCAACTGCAGCTCAGCAAGGCCCGAAAGCCACAGTAAGACAGAAGCTCAAATAAATCCAAAGACAGTCAATAGTTGATTCCTACAGTTTCCATGTCGTGTGAACAGGATGTACGTGCTGCTGGTCAAATGCACAGATTGAGGTCTGAGTCCATTATTCTACAGTGAAAGATATTTGATATGAATGGAAAACACATGTGAAAGTCTGCGACCTTCCCAGGAGCCGATGTCCCAACGTGTTCACCATGAAGTCTGCACTGCTCTGAGACCTGACCCCGAAACCCCAGAGCCCCGTCAGGCTGCACAGGCCTCACTGGGCATGTTAAAGTGAACACTCAGGAGAGAGGAATAGCAACAATGATAATAATGATAATGGTTTGATTTAAAGGTCTGAAAACGGCAGCGTAGCTCCCAGAACACAGATGAGACACAAAGTAGAGAAGGTCAATCTTAATTAGTACCGCACACAGAGAAAACTAAAGCAAGTCTTATAACACAAACATATGTAATGAGTCTCCCTTAACCCTCTAGCAACTTTTTTCAAACAAGTGACCCGGCAACAGATCTAGCAACTTTTTTCTGTGTTGTTGCAGTTTTATGGCGATAACACGTGAAAGCACCGTTCGCTCTGCAGCAGCTGAGTGAGCAGCCATTGCTACTCTTAGCTCCTCCCATTTTCTGAGCTCTACGGTCCGAGCAGAGGAGACTGATTCCACTCGGTCCACAAAACAAAGGATTTAAACATGTGCAAAGCTGAAGAATCACTATTGATCAATGATCGCCATCAGGGGGCGTATCTGAGTGAGATGGTTTTATACCTGAACTGGGACCGAGACACAGATATTGACCAAACTCTACCGCTTGGTCAGAATTTTGCTGAATGAAATAAATGTATACACAATGACAAAATTACCAAAGAAATGTAAAGACAGCACCTTGAAAGAACTACTTTAAAAAAGTTGATTTGCGTTGTATAAATTTAGACCTGAATCAGTTTGATTTGTGTAGCTGTTATACGTAAGACAATCACATCTAAACAACAGCCAAAGGTAACACTGTTTCTGCACTTCATGCATTACCAAACGTCACACTGTATTCTTGATCCCAGCCCATCTGCTTGGCTCTCTCATTAACACCCTGTGACCTCTAATGCCCTCCCTGAGCCTCTGTAATCTCAAATCCGGACGCCTAATTGAATTTAGGCCTTGGGCAGCAGCAGAGCAGGACTGCATGGAGGCGGCAGACTGTTTTGGACCTCTGACTGAGAGAACAGCTCTATAATTAATCTGGCATTAACAGTCATGTCAGCTTAAATCTTCTGATTGTGTTTTAATTCAATTTGTTCTATTTCTATAGAAATGAACTTTTTTCTTTCTGTCTGAGTTGATTTCAGAGCAACACACTTACACTGTAAAAAATAAATCACTGAAAGCGATTTATTTGATTAGTCAAGGGATGCAAACCAAGACATAAACCATCTGTCAGTGCAATGACAATGGTTGATAAGATATTTTGGAATTATTTAAACACTTTTTACTTTTGCATATTTGATTTAATTGTATGAAAAGCAATAACATCCGATTGGTTAGGATGTGAAATTTCCTAACCTGATGTTCTGAACAGAAACAGAAAGATGTTTCCACCTGCAACCAGTCAGCTGCAGGGAGCGGCCGGGATCTTCCTCTGACAAAAGAAAAAGTGTGTTTGAATTAATAGAACTTTTTCTCAAGAGTTTCAAATTATTCTGGGTAATTATTAGGAGCCTCTAAGCCTCCTAATAGGCTTAAATACTGTTAGAAGGATTTAATAGTGTACTTCATGTTTATCCAAGCTGGATAAACACAAAGGTTTAATGGATTTCAATATGGATAATATTAATATGGATATGCAGCTGTGTAATGAGGGAGGGTCTACGTTCTACACCAAGGTGTGCATAATAATTAGGCAGCTTTCTTCTTTTCGGATAAACGGACCAAACGGAGATTTAAGTGACTCTGAAAAGTCAGAAATGACCAAACGCCTCACAGCGAAGCAGAATTCTTCCATTGCTGAGAGATCAGAGCATGATGCAGAACCGTCAAACTTTCTGCTGGAAATGGTCAACAGAGCCGCAAGAAACATTTTGAGAAAAAAAAGGGACAAAAAATTTCACATCCTGCTTTTGGATAAAGTGGAAGACAATCTAGCTAGATGGAAATCTACTATTTTACAAAATATTCTTCTGCTGCACTATTTTGAGTTCTAATCTAATTAATTGTATAGTGATGTTGCTTTTTGTTACAGTAAGACTTAAATGTTCCAAGAATTTTTCTAGTTTCAATAAAATGTTATAGAAATTAGATTCATATTTCATTGGGTGAGAGGTCAGGGTCACCCTGGGAGGATCACCTGTCCATCACAGGACAACACACCGACACACAACCGTACACGCACTCACACACTCCTTTAGGAAATCTAGAGGGACCAGTTAACCTAGTGGTCAGCTGACTGTGCAGCCAATTCACCATGACGCTGTCTGTCTCAGTGAAAGCTAGGTGTGTGTTTTAGTTTCTATGTGTGACTTCTAATTCCTCCCTCGACAACCTGCCAAGAATCTAGCCCCGGATTTCACCAGCCAGTCACATTTTCAGACTGTGCACCTGTTGTTGTGAGAGGACAAACAAGTCCCCACTCTTGGCAGGGGATGGGCGCTGGAAAAATAAATCCACGTCTTGTTTTTCTGACCTTCGCACAATGCAGTCTCCCTCCTGTGCACTTTAGCTTACATTAAATCAAACGAAGACCACTGCGCCTGATCTTTATTTGTTCCAGAGATTAACTGACTCCAGAATGTGCTGCACATCAGGAGGGTTTTTTTTTTTCATTCACTTTTACCAGCTGTTGTTGCTCTAAAATGTGAAAATGTGATGGATTCTCTTGCAATAGGACCAATGCCATCTTGTGTAGTTGATGACAGATCATAACGGCAGTCTGCTTAGAGACAGAGTTTACTAGAGTTCAGTAACCAGATGTGTTGAGCAGAAGGATGGGGTGGAGGAATGATTTACTGACCATGAGAAAAAAGATAGAATCAGGGCAGAAAAAGATAGACAGGAAATGACTCCTAGTTACCTCTGGGCTGACTGTCTTTTTTTAATGTCCCCTGGGCCCGTTTTGTAAAATCAGAGGGCCACCATCCAAATCTTTAGTTCATAAATCAGAACCTCTCTGCTGCACGCCATGCTACGATCCAGCTCCGCTCACTTTACATGTATTATATCACAAATCCATCTTACATTAACAGAAAATCTCAGAAATTGAGAGTTTTAGTCATCATTTTGTCGAATGGTGGAATTTGAAATGCAGTCTAAATTAGATTTTGTAGTTATTAATTGATGTTGCTTCCTTAATGTTAGCAAAATCAAGTAGAGAGAAATGAAAAGTGTTTATTTGAAAATATTTATCATTTAAGCTATTCTGAAATAAAAAATACAAAATACACCAACTCTTCCTGTTCCTGTTGGACAATGAAGCTACAGATGAAAGAACATAATAATATGCAAAATGAAAAAAAAGCCTGATTTTTGCTTTCACTTTGTTTTCTTTTCATTTAAGTCAGTAGTTTATATGATTTAAACTACTGACTCAGTTTAACTACTAAACTAACTACTGATATATGACAACACGTGTGTGTTGTTTAAACACGTGTGTGTTTAAACAACACACACGTGTTTAAACAACGTCTGTGTTGTTTAAACACACACGTTAGTTTATGTTTAAACAACAGAAGAAAATTAAAAATGAAGCTAACGTTGTAAAGTGAACCATATAATCATGACAAATTATGTTGTTTTTTTTTAGAAAGTTTCATAGAGCTTGTTAGAGTCAGACAATCTTCCATCTGCTGAACTTTTTCACATTAAGTCAAACAATTATTTGAAATTGACAGATTGTAAGTAAATCATGTCTGAAGCAGGAGAGGTGTCACAAGCTGAGCATGGATCTCTACTCATGTGCTTCTAGCTTTTGTATTTATCATTTGTCATATTTCTCATTTGTTCAAAGCAGCAGTATATTGCTGCTTGAGTAGTGAATAACCGCATGCAAAATTATACTTTACTACATTTTCTTTTGTCTACAACAGTAAAATAATTTCAATGATTCAACCTATGTTACTCAGGAAGAAGACAGCATTGCATATATGACAATGTAATGTAATATATGACATTACATTTTATAGTAATGTCATATATGAATAAATCCCTGACCTGAAGTAGAAAACCTTTGGAAGATGTTGGCTGAAGCAGCAGCATCATTATCCACACCTAGAGAATCTCTGTACTAAAAGGGACTGAAACAACAACGAGTGCTCTGAAGTCCCATCAAACTGAAACTGACATATCTGATTATAATGACACTCGTTACAATTAAAATAAACACGGGGGATATTGCAAGCCAGGGAACATCACTCAACTCTGAAACATAGGCTGGCAGCATCATGCTGTGGGGTGTTTGTTGCAGCAGGGAGTGGTCCACTTCACAAAATACACAAAGTCATGAAGAAAGAGCATCATGTAAGAAAAATACTGTAACTGTAACAAGAATGCCCAAGCTCTAACTCCAACAGATTCATCACAGAGAGTGAAATATTTTAAACTTTTAATTCTTGTAATTTTCTATGATCATGGCTTACAGACAATAAAAACAATAAAAACTCAGAGTCTCAGAAAATGATTAGGATACGACACCAATTTTAAAAAAGCATTTTTAAAGTATACGTTTTATACAGTGGGCATGTTATGGTATATACACAGTCAGAGGGAAAACTGCTGAGTGGACAGATACGCAGAAGACAGTCAGAAGACACAAGAGATGATTGCTGAAGAAGCTGGCTGTTCACAAAGTGATGTATGAGGAACATTTCCATAGAAACTTCAGTGGAAGGTTGAAATGTGGTGGGAAAAGGTACAGCATTAACAGAGAAAACTGCAGTGTTGAGAAAAAACATCCATTCAGGAATTTGCTGGCGCCTCACCAGGAATAAACTGAGGCCAAAATCAGAACATCAAGAGTCTCTACACAGACCAATCCCAGGCGTGAGGTACAAATAGTGCGACAAGGAGATGAAGAAACGTGGCCCAAAGTCCTCTTTTCAGAGAGAAAGTGAAGTTTGCATTTGTTCTGGAGATTAAAGTCCCACAGTTTTGAGGAAGAATGTAAAAGACCAGGATCTATGATGCTGGAAGTTCAGTGTGACTTTTCCACAGTCAGTTTTGGTTTGGGTTCTGGTCCTCTGGGTTTTCTGAAGTCCAACACAGCCGTCTAGCAGGAGACTCTAGAGCACTCTGATGAGACAGACAGAGACGGACGGACGGACGGACGTATAGTGGCCTTGGCTGGATCTGTCTCTGTGTGTTACAGAGACAGATCTGTAACACACAGATCTGTCTCTGTGTGTTACAGATCTGTGTGTTACAGATCTGTAACACACAGAGTGGGAACCTGGTGCTGAGTGGGAACCTGGTGCTGAGCTGGTAAACACAAACCACCAGCTGCTCTGAATGGATGTGTGTGTGAGCTGTTTGTGGCTCAGACAGATGATGACCAGGGTTTTGAAGCTGAAGGAGACCTTGGAGACACTGATCTGTTTTTCATGTGCACCAGCTGTTAAATCCTCTGAATAAAATTTTTTTTAACTTCACTTTTTGTTTTTGTAGTTTTTAAGTGAACCACCTAGTTTGTCCAAAAAAGAAAATGAATCCAGACGATGAAGAGGCTTCAGAAGAGCTGTGTCATTGTACATGCCTTCATCTTAAAGCTAAGCTTATTCAGGTTTGTTTTGTTTTTCTGACTTTATAAAACGATGAAAGGAATGTTGGTTGTCCATCTCCTGTGCTCCTAATTCATATTTCTGAGTGCAGCCAGCTTGTGCCAGCATGCTTGTACTCTTGAACCTGAATGCTGAAAAGTCTCCAGGAGTTAACTTGCAGTCTGGTGTCAGTTTTCCTCTCTGGTTGCTCCGGCTGGTTACAGCCACAGGAATCCTGGAAAGCTGCACAGGCCTGAAATGGCTGCTTGTAAAACTGTGCAGCAGCGACTGAATGGTTTATATATAGAGGAAGACGTTGTGCAAAGACAAATGTGTTGTTTGTACTAGACGTAATAAAGGCAGCAGCACCTCCACCTAGATTTTTTCCTAGGTGGGGGTGAAGGATGGCACACTAAAATTGCAATTTTAACCAACTACACTGTAAAACAAAATATGCGCATTAATAATAATAAATTATTGAAATAAATAGACATATTGAGCAATGCATTCCTAGAATAAACAGTAGGTCAAAACTTTAATAACAAAACTGTTAAATATGTCTTGTTGCATCTTTAAGAAGACAACAGACGCTGTGTATTGCCTTCTGAAAATCCAAATGAAATCTTTAACCTGAAATGATTTAAACCAGAAATCAAAACCAGAAAGATGTGAAAGACAATGGTAAAACTACCATGTGAATGCTGAAATAACATTTTACTCTTCAGATGCTATTCTCTCTTTGAGTGTCTAAATGTTAATTTAGGTCATTTCCCAAATTTTGGGAAGCCGTAATGTAAATGGTCTAAACTGAAAGAGAGCAGGTTAGGCTTCGTTTTGAAAGACGATGTGGACTCCAGTCATCTGCAGAAATGCTCAGATGACTCAGCAGTCATCAGGTGGATCAGAGATAGTTGAGAATCTGAGTGGAGCTGGTGGACCACTTTGTGTCGTGGTGTAGAAACAATCACCTCATCCTAAATGTGAACAAAACAAAGGAGATGATTGAAATTTTGAGGGAGTTGGGTTAAATGCTGCTTTTATCATGGTAGATAAAGTGGTGGTGGTAGACGCTGCACATCTACTGAGTGTGTTTTTGGGTGTCATCACTTCTGCTGTCATCTGTTGGAGCAGCAGCAGCAGAACCAGGGACATAAAAAGGCTCAGCAACCTGATAAAGAAGGCTGATTCTGTTCTGGGGACGACTGTGGAAGCTCTGAAAATGATTGTGCAATGAGAGATTCCTCAAAAGCAAGAAATTAGATAACCCTGAACATATTCTTCATGAGGCTGTCATATAAATGTCTTCAGTCAGAGGCCTCAGACTGCTACAGGAGATCCTGAAGCCGTCAGCATCTGCAGCTATGAAGAAACTTGAACAAGTTAGATTAGTTGTTCTACTTGGATTAAGAAAGTGTTTTTGAACAGACAAATGGTTAAAATGGAAATTCCTGGTCAGTAGTTTGCATTCGTCTCTTAAATTCACTTTAGCACCGTAAAGCAGCAGCATGGGAAACTAAAGTGGTCAAAAATCAGACCTCAGTATTTAATACCCAATTCTAATCATAAAATTGTGATTACAATTTATTGCTTAAAGCTGCAGTAAGTAACTTTTATAGAAAATGCCTGTCAACATGTCATGACAGTATGGAATGAGACAAATATGTGAGAAAATGAATCAGTCTTCTCCCGGTGGGAACTGGAAACAACCAATCAGAGCCCAGGGGCGGGTCTTAGCTGTCAGATCTTGTTGTGATTGCTCAGGCTGGTCAGCATAGCGGCTGATGACGGTAAATAAAAGGTTTCTCCACCATTAGCACATTGAGCAGAAAATATTGAGGCGCTATGACCCTATGACCCTCCTCCTCTTCCTCCTCATCGCTATGATTGATTTTGATGACAAGATGTTTATTTCGTCAGATGACAATAATAGCAGAGGTGGGGATAAACATTATCTTTTTACTAACTTGCCTCACAACATGATATGGTGAGTATTAATAAATGTACAAAACATATACTTTTGAAAGTTACAAACTGCACCTTTAATACAAGTCAATTTTGACAGTTCCCAAATTGAGGAACTGTCATGTTTGACTTAAATATAATTTTATATTGGATTCATCTGAATAAAAAACAAACAAAAAAAGGCTTTAACAAGACATTTTTCTTCAGCCTGAACTTAAAGGGGCACTGCTTTCTGAACATTAGAATAAACTATCTGCAATGAAATAGTTGTGCTGCCCCCTGCTGGACAAACACTGCATGTTACAATATTGCAGAGCAGCCGCAGATCTGAATGACTGGCTGCTTTCCACTTGTGACAAACTGTTGAGGGAATTAAAAGTAAAGCTGTGCTGCCAACAAGGAGGCGGAGGGTAGTCGTTAAAGCCAAGTATTTTCCTGAAGGTAATTTGAACTAAAATGTTTTGTGTTTTCACACAATCAGTCCGTTCACCATCTTGTTAGTTACTACAGCTGCAGTTTCTAAACACATGTAAAAATCCTCCTGTACTCCCAGTCATGTTTAATGTGGGAATGTTCTCAAGTTATTGTTTTTTTACAATGTCACTAGAACAAAACATAATCGTCACTTACCATTATAATGTATTAGATGGATATATTACAAAAAAAGTAAAAAACAAAAAAAACAAAACACAAGAGTCAAACATTTGTGAATACCCAAATTTATTTCAAAACATTTGAACGCGTTTTGAAATTGTGAACATGAGTTGTAGTCCCAGTGAGTGGAGCTGGAGCCACCAGATGTTCCATAGCTTCATCTTCCACTGTGAAAACAACAACAACTCAGTCAATCCATCTGAAAACACACACAAAAAAAACAGAAAAAGTCATGCAAGCCATTCTTTATTTATGAAGACATCTGCATTGAAACACCAAAACCCAAGCTCAGATGATTCTAAAATGTTGCCAGGTGTTTTAAGATGAACAAAAAAGGCTGGATTCATATGAGCAGTTTAAATATCCAGATGTGGCTCCAGCTGTTTGGTCTCACCTATCGCAGCCTCCTGGCTTCTCTCTCAGACTCCAGGAGTGTCAGCACGTCTCCTTCTCTGACGGGGCCCTTCACGTTCCTGATGATGGAGCGGTTGCTGTCATCCATGAACTCGACTCGGACCTGGAGGAAAAAACAACCCGCATGAGAAACTGGAACTTCTCATCTTCATTTTCTTTCAACGTTTTTGGTCTCTGAGTGAAGTTAAAGCTCATTGGCAACAAGAACCCACTGGACTTCTGACAAAACTAAATCAGCACGACTTCACTAATGTTTCATCCATAGCCATGAGCCAACTATATTGGAAAAGTGTCGTCTTGAAAGTAGAACTGACATAAAGCAAAGGTACGTTATGATGTTAGCATTGTTTTAGCAGCAGATGCATCTTTGCTATGAATTATCACATGTTCACTACTGTTTGTACTGCAGGAATTAAAATCTTAATTTGCATTTTTTAATCAACTAATATTGTATGAAAAAAGGCGCAAGTGGTTAATAAAAAATATTTTGTCCGATTACTTGTCAGAATAATGAAATAATAATTAGCTGCAGCCCTACTGAATATGGTTCTTTTTAATTTTGGACCAAACAACTTGGTAAATATTGGGGCTGCTTGACATCAAGTACTGAAGCTTAATAATGGTGACTATGATTACCATAATTTTCTTCATCATACTTTTTTCCCCCCATCATCACGATGAACACAACACAAAAAAATCTCAACATTTTGGATCTATAATTTATATCAGTTTTGGTTATAAAGTCCAGCCAAGTGGCCACATTTGTCTTGAAATATAAATTTAAGGCAAGGGACCTAATGTATAAGAACCTTTGTGCAAGCTGTCTTTAGTGTTATGATATTGCACTTTCAATACGATATCATCTACAATGTGGTGCAATCTAAAGATACATTAAATTGAGAAGTAATCAAAATATATTTAAGTTGCATTTTGCTTTAAATGTCTGAAATAACATTCATTAGAGAAGACTGCAATTAGGAAATATGAAGATACAAGTCGGTGTTCTGGGAGCAAACCTATCAATAATTCTTACATGAATTAAAAATATGGTCAATAGACAGTAAACATTAAATGGCAGATGAATGGAAATGACAAGCCCCTACATCAAAAGGACCTTTTTTTAATGCTATATTCAACCCTGCCCTACTTCTGTCATCTTTTTCAGTCTAGTTACAGATAGAAAATAAAGCTTAGGGAGGTTAAAACATGTGGGTCCAAACTTGAAGACAAAAAAATCCTCTAACACAATTAACGTCATTTCTATTTCTACAATGCATGATGAGATGTGGGGAAAGCTAACAAAGGGCATGACTCGGTATAAATACACTGCTGAAGCCTTCTTTAGAGTCAGGATAATGCCAAGATGCTAACAATGCTAACATACCTGTGTACACTGGCCCTGAGAACCGGTTCTTCCGAGGACTTTTGTGACCTAGAAAATGAAACATAGGGTAACATGAATAAAACAGTTTCTTATTATTTTATTAGAACAATAATAAAACAAGAACAGGAACATAATGTGGAAACATCAGCTCTCAGATAAGAAACTAAAGCACGGACAGGCCTCCATGATGGACGCGCGACATCAGGACAGTTCATGTCCATTTAACTAAAAAAAACTTTACTTAGCCTTAAAAAACTGTTACCAACTGAGTCAGCGTGTATTTATAAAAACGTAAGTCCACACAAACGACATCTCTAAAATAGTCTGATGGGTTTTCTTACTCTAGCAAGCTTGATCGGCTGCACGCGGCTGGCGTCCATGTTGTCAGGTTTTACCAGAAAGGAAGTGACGTAGTGCGAGGAGCTCATATATCCACACTGGGACTTCGAAGTTAAACTCTTCCTGATTATTGTTTTGAGATTAAATAAGGGCATTATGTATAGCATTAAAAATAAATATGAATGCATGCAAATTTCTGTCGAACAGACAAATTCTAAATCTTAACATGT
This sequence comes from Poeciliopsis paucimaculata, assembly GCA_903067055.1. Classification (NCBI taxonomy): domain Eukaryota; kingdom Metazoa; phylum Chordata; class Actinopteri; order Cyprinodontiformes; family Poeciliidae; genus Poeciliopsis; species Poeciliopsis paucimaculata. The sequence continues at coordinate 30,048 of CAEGAD010011110.1, forward strand.
ATATTTTAAAATTAGTATTTGACTTTTCAACTTCCGTTTCCGGTACCGGAAAGACTTTGTGTTACCGTATAAAAAGTAAAATAAGTCTTAACACTACAAGGGTTTTCTCTACAAATATTTTTACGCTTTTTTCCCCCTCGTTTTATTCAATAAAATTAACATATTAGTTATGGGAAATATTGTTAGAAATGTTTTTGGGCTTTGGATCTAATCATACGTTTTAAGGAATACACATGTAAATAGAATTTATTTGCAAAGTGTACAAAATCAAAAAAATCAAAAAATTTATAACATTAATATGGAGTTTCTCTTTTCTGTGTTTTAAGAATAGACCAAAAGTTATGTGATTTTTACAAAGAAAAATTGGTGACTATGTTACTGGCCAATCATGTCTGTAATCTCTAAATGCTTTTAAAAGTTAAAATTAATCTGTAAACAAACTGGGAGCCAATGAAGCGATTTTAATACAGGAGTGATGTGCTCTTGCTTTCTTGTATCAGTAGTGAGTAACATCTCGCTTAGTAATCTAAGTGAAATGTGATGAAAAGCATGGAATAAATGTCAGAGTGATCTGACAGAAAAGGCTTGACTCTGGCCAGTGGGCGCAGTTGATAAAAGCTGGGCTTGATTACTAAATTGGTCTGTGTAGTGAGTTTAAAATCATTGTCATTAATGTTGGTTGCAGTCTGAGTAAGATGCTCCATTTAATGGATACAGATATGGATGGGCATTAGAACTGCTGCTAGACGTAAACCTCGGTTTTTTGGTCATCGAAATATAAAAAGTTTAAAGACATCCATGCTTTGGCTTCTGCAATGCACTGAAGGAATTTGTTCGGAGGATGTTTTAGTGGAACATAGATTTAGCTATCATCAGCGTAAAAGCAAAAGTTCACACCAGGTTTACGAAGAATAGATTTTAAAGGAAGTAAATACAGTGAAAAAAAGGGGTCCAAGTATGGAGTCTTGAGGGACTCCACATTAAAGGGGGGCAGGAGAAGATTCAGCAACTCCCAATCACACATGAAAGCTTCATTCTATCAAGGAAGATCTTCACCACAACAGAGCAGAACCCTGAATACCTACCCAATTCTCCGAGACTCGACTGCAATGGCCTTTATACTTACTCACTCCACAACACTCTACTGTTGAAGAAAAGGAAAGGTTCCAAACATCACCACAGAAAAACAATATTAAAAGGAATGTTTGCTTGTGGGAACATATTATGGAATATCTTACAGTTTATGGATAATAGGGTTGACAGGATGAATGAAAAACATACCAGGGCATTCTTATACAGAATGTCTTGGTACATTGGTATCATATCCAGAATGTACCAGGGCATGTTGGAAATGAGAATGAATTTCCATCATGAGCCTCAAACACACAGCCAATGAAACTGCTAATTGATTTTAGAAAAACAAAGTAAAATAGCTAGAATAGGCATGTCAAAGACTTCACATGTATCCAATTGAAAACGGAAAGAGCTGAAGAGCAGTGTAACTCTCTTTTATTTATATATATGAATAGAAGTGAGTCATTCAAAGTTACTTTCTTCATATTAACTTTAAAGCATACATTCAATATGATATTATCAGTTTAGCAAATTGTACGACTATAGTTCGTGTCTGTGGCATTACCATGTACAGTACGTAGCCTTGTCAGCAATACTGTCATCACATCACTCTTTCCGCCTTCTTGCTCTCAAGAACTCAAAGCCCTAAATCACAGTACTAATCCCAGTGAACAGTATTTTTAACTTGCTCTGGGACAGAGAGAACATCAATAGGATTACAGAATAAGAGAAGGCACTGAATCCTTAACATATGCTGCTGATCTTCATGCTCTCTGACTCGAAAGACTGGCATCACTTTCTTAAGCTGTATTTCACACACAGGCAGGATGATTTTGAGGCATAATCTTTTGCTTATGTGATTCTCTTGGAATTTTCTTGCTGTTTTTCATCAATTTGATCCTAACTTGGTACAAAACCTTCAGCCTTTTGTACTGCTAAGGAGCGGGCACAATGGCGGCCATAAAGCCCAAGCTGAAGGCACTGAAAAAACGTCGCTCCAGCCTTTTTGCCAGTGTGAAGAGGGATCTGAGCTTTTCACAGAGCGCAGAAGAAGAAGAATATGTATTTCCCTTTTCACAGGACAGCTCGGTAAAACCATGGACTTCGATGGACAACCTCGACAGTCCGGATGGGAAAAAGATAAAAGCGGAAGATTTTCCCAACCCAAGAAGATCGAACATCGTCAACCTAAACATAGGTGGAAAAATATTCCACATCCCAAAGCACTTGGCTCTCCGATATCCAAGGACCAGGATTGGAACCCTTGCTCTGTGTGACAATCCAGTGAAGAGGCTCACTCTCTGTGATGATTATAATGTTGTGAGCAATGAGTTCTTCTTTGATAGAGACCCTATGTTTTTTCATTACATATTTCACTTCTACTGCAGCAATGTCCTCTGGGTGATGGACAGCCTGTGTCCTGTCAACTTTGAGGAAGAGATGTCTTTCTGGGGGCTGAAACTGAAAGACACTCCAAGGTATTCTTCATGTGCTTTGTATTCAAAACCTTTATTGTTAGTTGTGTGTGTATTTTAAGGAGAGCTAAGGAATGTACTCTTGTGAAAATGTTTTTTCTCAGGTGCTGTCGGATATTGTTTGAGGAGAAGGTGGATGACATTAGAGACCAACTGAAGGTTAACCAGGAGCTGATTGATGAGATTAAACCTCACCAGGATGATGAATGCTACAAGACCATGTTTCTGGGAGGTTTGCGAAAGATTCTCTGGGATTTGATGGAGAATCCGTACTCCTCTCTACCAGCCAAAGCCTTTGCTGTGTTCTCCAGTCTTTTTGTCCTCATCTCCATTGTTGCCATGACAATGAACACCGTACAGGAACTTAGGGAATACAAAGTTGCAGGCAAAACCTTCATGGAATGGGTGGAGATTGCTTCCATCCTCTTCTTCACTCTAGAATACTTTTTACGTTTAGTCACCACATCCAACGTCAAACATTTTTTGAGGAGTGCCCTCAATTTTGTTGATGTGGTCGCTGTCATGCCCTACTTTCTCCAGATAATCTTTGAGACCTTTGTTATAGATGCAGAAGATGCTAGTGCACAAGAAGATCTGAAAGCCATGTCACGAGTCAGTAAGATCAGCAAGGTGCTCAAAGTGGTCAAGCTGATGCGAATCTTTCGTATCCTGAAACTCGCTCGCCACTCCACTGGCATGAGGGCCTTCGGCTTCACCATCCGCCAGTGCTCTGAGCAGGTATGGATACAAGGTTAAGAAGCACAAACATACATAGTCATCATTAGAAGTTTTTATTTGTGTAGAATTCAACAAAAATGAAAAACTGGAATGGTACTCAATGCAAAGAAGGGAAAAAAACAGCATGTCACCTATCAGGTTGTAAAAATGTACCTTAGAAACAGGTCTGCAGTAGGAGCAGGCAGCTGGTAACGTGTTTCTCATAAAATTGCAGGTATGCTGTCTGTTTCTCTTCATCACCATGGGCATCTTCACCTTCTCTGCTCTCATGCATTCTGTTGAGGTGGATCAGCCTGGGACGCCATTCAGCAGCATACCAGATGCCTGGTGGTGGGCCGCAGTGAGTCAAGCCCAAACGTTTACCTTTTTACAACAACCTCTCGGTTATCAATCGATCAATCAAATTTTATTTGTATAGCACATTTCAGCAACAGGGCATTTCAAAGTGCACAAAAACACAAAGTCATGCAACATAGAATCAATAATTGAATCATCACCATCATTAAATTCTTAATCTGTTATGTTTCGAAAGCACCTCCAAACAGGTGCGTTTTTAGTCTAGATAAACTCAGTGTTTCAGCCGTTTTTCAATAATCAAAAAGTTTGTTCCAGATTTTTCCTTATCATTAAGAGGGAAAAAACTTTTCAGTTCACTTTGATTTGTTTATATAGCAGTAGTTCTCAAAAGAGCTGTGTGTTTTCTGTGTGGAGAAAGTTTGGCTGTATCCCAGTAGGATACAGCACTGTGTTAGCAGATGTTAAGAGTCTACAACTCCACAAGAGGTTGTTGTAAAGTTTGGTGCTTTTTGTTTTACACTGGATTTGTAGGACACTGAGGTTCTTTACATTATCACCAAACATCACACTGATGTGATGTTTAGAATAAGTGACTTGCAAGACCGGGAGATTTATTGATGTTATTTATGTGTCTGAAGCCTGAAGTATGGGTATTAAACCCATACTTGAAAGTATTAAACTTTCATTAGTAGCATGTAGCTGCAGAGTGCTACATCAGATGAATTTAGTTTTACTCAGTCTAACTATCCTGACAAAGGACTGAAACTAAAATCCAAATAGATCTCATGGAACGATGGACAGAGTTTTTGGAGGTAAAAGTTAGGTGGGGACAAACGGTAAAAAGTGCATGTGGTTATCTGAAAACTGCCACTGCTTTCTCCTTCCTGTAGGTGAGCATCTCTACTGTTGGTTATGGAGATGTCATCCCAGTCTCCTACCTTGGCCGCTGCGTGGCATTTGCATGCATCTCTTTTGGCATCATTCTTAATGGAATGCCCATTTCCATTCTGTTCAACAAGTTCTCTGACTACTATGCCAAACTGAAGGAGCAGGAATATTCATTTTCCAACACGGAGCGCACATTCCAGCTCCAGAGACGGCTGCGGCGTAAGTTCGACCGCTGCTTCGAACCGCCACCTGAAGATTCTGATGATGACATTCACTATCGACCCAGTGGAAGACATACTGACTTTGACTACGACTTTGATGATTGAGACTTTGCCGCCTAATTGTATCATCTCTAACCCAAAATGGCCTTATTACCCATGGGTATGGACAGTATAAAGACCCCATCTGCCTGGATTGCTGAGCCTATGGAGCTGATCTGATTAATCTAAGGGGAGGACACGGAAGCAGCAGCACACAGAGATAAGCTGTAAGCTGTGGCTTTGCAATTGGTCCCACTAAACGCTTTGGGTGACAGATCATTCCTCTGTCAGGTGGACTGGGTTCCTCCTCTAGACAGCCTGTTATCTGCTTCCAAGGATAGCCCTGTCTGCAACTAATGCTGACTAAACTCAAATAGATGTCAAGGATTTTAAGTTCCAATATTACACAATGAATAAAGCAGCGTCAAATCATACTGTTGATTTTTTTATTGAAACTATTTTTTATGAACTGTGCTTTCCTATCCTTTAGTATACTACGGAGTTCTCTAGAAGACATGGGGAAAATTTTTTCTTTTGCGTTCCCTCACAATACTGTACCGATCAGTTATGTGGCGTAACTGATCACTGTAAGCCTTTCTTACGGTGGCGCCGTACTTTCTGCTTTAATATGAGGTTATGTGAGGTTTTTCCATAAATGTTAATATCCCATTGTGAAATATCTGAAGTTTTATATCTTTTTCTTTAGGATAGAAAGGCACCAAAAAACTATGATATAAACAGAAGTGTTCCGTAAGAAATACAAATTTTTTCTAATTTGGACTATTTCTGAGTTATTATCGTAGGGTAATTAGTCACGTGACAGTTTTCATTGTGCCTCTGTTGTGCTGGTTGTCTGAATGGGCTGCTTTCATGTTCAGTTCCATCTGTACCAAATGTTTTGGATCGCCAAACAAATTTTTGTATGTAAATTAACTTCAGTGAATGCAAAAAAAAAAACAAACCAAAAAAAACAGTTTTAAATAAGGTTTTTACTCATTAGCAGAAAAAAACCACATGAAATTGACCTCGGACATCTTGAAAGGCAACACATCATATCATGCTCTAAAGAAACAGAGCAGAAACAAACATACTGACATATATCAGTCTGGAAAGAGTTACAAAGCAAATTTTTAGGATGTGGGACACCAGAACGCCACAGTAAGAAACCTTATTTCAAATGGAGGAACGCTGAAACAACAGTGAACTTTTTCAGAAATAACAGGCCTACCAAAAGAACTCAAAGACTCCAATAACTCAGCAAGGACATCACAGTAGAACCCAGAACCACTAACTTAAGGTCAATGTTCACAATTCCACAGTAAGAGGAAAACTGAGCAGTAAGAGCATCCACGGTGGAGTGCCAAGGCCAGTCCACTGCTGACCAAAGCAACTCACAGGCCAATCTCTCACTCACCAGAAAAAAATACAACCCAAGACTTTTGGGAAGATATTGTGTGGATTGACGATACAAAAGTGGAACTTTCTGGAAGGCATGCATCGAATCACACGGAAAACTAATACTGCAGTCCTGAAAAAGAGCATGACGTCTACAGCTAAGCACAGAGATGTTAGTGTGATGGTCTGAGGCTGAGTAACTGCTTCAGGACCTGGATGACCTCTGTATTTAAAGGAACCATAAATTCTGCTTTTCAGAGGAAATTTCAGCAGGACAAGGATCCAAAGTACAGCTGCAGGTTCACCTTTGAATAGAAACAAACAACATTCAGGTTAAAGTCTAGATGTAAGTCCAACTAAGACCCGCAGCAGAACTTTAAACAGGCCATTCGTACTCCATGTGGAGGTTGTTGCTGCCAGTGTTGGCACCATAAGCTATTAGGTTTAAAAAGCTTTTATTCTCTTACTAAATTAAATCAACAGTTGAAAATGTATCTTTGATGTTAAATTTAGTTTGGTGATCTGAAACCTTTAACTGCATCAATAAACAAAAACAGAGGAAATCTATGAGGAGACCAATACTTTTCCAGGGCACTGTATCAGCCATCATGATAACGACTTCGAATTTCTGTTTTAAGCCTTTTCAATCTAAGAAAGAAAGTAACACAAACTGATCAGTTGGCAGGCTTATCTCTATCCCACACCACCATGCCCCTCCCCATGCCTCACATTACTGGTAAAAATGGAGGTCCTGTCAGATGACCTTCTCAGCACGTTGCTTAGGTTACTTAAGTTGAAGGGAGAGATAGAGTGAAGGGATGTGTCAGTGGAGAGAAGAGGCCAAAGATTTAATTTTGCTGTCAAGGATTAGCAGGATTAGCTCCTGCATCGCCTGGCTGACTAAAAGTCAGTCATGTTCAGTTCTATTTCTGTAACAGAATAATCTGATCAGGTGCACACAGTCAGGTCCTGTTTAAGCATTTACAGGACACTTTAGAGGATAATGCTTTCCTTCTGACATAGACTAGACTCCTAAAATGCTAACATATGGCCACTGGTATTTATTACTGTAATTACACAGCAATCTTTGTTTAGTGCCTCCAGCTTTCTGGATGCTTTACTTATTAGGAGTAGAGAAGCAGATGAATGAACCGGTGTCCATCTCCAAACGGCTTTTTATGAGTTGACACCATTTTCCAGAGATTCATTAGACTTGAAAAATGAATAACAATGGAATCGTGTTTCATTTCAGAAGTTAACAAATGCTGAAGGACAAGAGGGAGTGGGGGGTGTCCAACTTTAAGAACTACTTAAAAAATAATTAAAAATACCTTATATCTCCTTAAAAAAAATAAATGAATCATTTTTATAAATTATTATTTAACTGTTTTAGGGTTGATCGGATTTTCTAGGAACTTCTTATTAGCAATTTATGAGTTTCCCTGGGGGAGAAATGTAATGTGACACAGAAGTCACTGACCACAGCTAGATGCCATGTTTGTCTTGGCATCACACACAGGGAGCAGGATGATTGGGGAGGATTGTCCTGGTTGCTGATCTTCTCCCTAGCAACCATTAGACAACATCTACAAGCAGATGAATTGTTTGGGAGAGAGGTTAAAAGGATCTACCACTTTTCTGTCAGATAGATTTTCTGTGACACTGTGGGCCTTATTACACTGTGAGAACTCAGACCCTAAATAAAACTGTGATGAAATCTTAAAGTTAATTAGATCTTGATTATAATTCAGCTGTGTATGGTCCAAAAACATGTGGAAAAAACAGCCTAAAATGATTCACTGGAAAAAAACAAAACAAAACAAAAAACTCTTCTTCCTTGACAAGCTCAGTGTCTCAAAGTTTTTGATTTGTTTTTAATATGTATAATATACCTGGAGATGACCAGTGTTGTGGACTGGCGCTAGAAAAATAAATTGACTTGAACTGAAACAGAATCTAAGTGCTACAGAAACCTTAAGGACTTGAGGAGAAGAGAAGAGAGCTGCAGAGAGGATGCCAGACTCTGGGTGACCCGGAGAGAGAAGGATCAGAGTTTCCTCTCTCTCTATGTTTTCCAAGCGCCTGAAATATCAGTGCTGTCTGACTGGAAAAAGGGTTTGTGCAAATGATTAGTAGATTAGTAGGGTTACAAATAACTGGTTTTATAACCCCCCTCAAACCAACAACAAAAAAAACAAAAAACAAAAAAAACTCCCCCAAAAAACAATAAAACAAAACAAATGAATAACCTAGTATTTCTTAAAATAATGTACTTCAAGTAAAGTAAGTTTTCATTGCTGAATATCAATGACTGTAGCTCACAGGAGAGAATCTTGCATCTATTTAACAGATGCAAGATTGAAAATATTTCTGTTGGATAACATTTCTTCATGAGCAAACTCTTGTCCTGCTGGTCTTGAAGAAAAAAATGTGAAGCAGCATCACAAGATAAGCTGAGGGGAGAAACACCAGGAGTTTTATAATGCTGCCACCACCAATTAAAACTCAGAAATCCTGACAAACTTTGGCTTGTTTTCATGACCCAGACAGCCCCAAAGGGATGGGAATAGTCAGTGGAAATCTCACAGACCTAAGCCTGTGACCTTGGAAATGTGTTATATGAATTAACAACAGCTGAGTCATCTGACAGTCCCGTTGGTAACTGTGCTGGTTCAGAGTCATGCTTGTGGCAGCATGAACTCATCTTGCAGCTCTGCAGTCTTCAGACTGGCTGAATCATCTTGTGTAGCCGTTTTTAAATCATACCACCAAACGCTACAAGAAAAAGTGAATTATTTGCATGAAGCTGTTCAGTCTGCTCCTTTCATAGCGATTAAGAACTGGTTTTTGCCTCAAAATGTAACTGAGGTTAAAAAAAGCTTCTTATTTATCAGCATGAAACAAGTTTTGAGGGACACTATGCAACCATTCTAACTCCACTTGTTTCAGCAGACAGAAAAGTTCAGTTGTCATTACTAGGACCCGAAGTGAAGAAGGTTAAATATCAGATGAAGAACACTGCATATTCTTTTAGTTGATTATTAAAAAAACATTTCTTTCTTTTTTTTTCTGTCTTTTTGTTTATCATTTATTTTCATGTAAACTTTCATATAATGTAAATTGAGAGTAATCAAGGCTCATCTTGATTGTAAAATTCTAAGAGTTAACTTTTTAAGAAGGAACTTGACATTTACAGCAGATCACATTGAACACGTTTTGGTATGTGGGCACATTCAGCCAATGCGCTGGTAGCAGAGGAGGTTTTTTGTTTTGAGAGCTAACTTTGAAAATGTTTAGCTGCCTCAAATTAAGATTCACAAATAAACTCTATACCACTAATTCGCTACACTGTTTTGTACATTTTCAGTTTAATAAAATTCAAAATTTGTGGTGAAGTTTTGGTTATTAACTGTTAAGATTCTTCAAGCAGTTAGAAGCAGTTGAACACAGTTTGGGATTTGTTGTTCTTATACTTTCAGTTCCGTGAAAACCAAAACTCTTCTCAAATATATTATTTATCATTATTTATATTATTATGCAACGGACTGGCAACCTGGAGGTAGACACCAGCCCCCCCCTACTGACTCTGTAAGGATAAGCGTATTAGATAATAGATGGACTTTGTAAAGAGTTGTTGTGTTTTGCAGAATGCCCCTCGTCCTGGAATGTGTATTTCACATTCACATCACATTTCACATGTGACGCAGAAGCACCACCAGAAACACACCAGGGTTTGTTGTTGGACATCGTCTTTACTTCAGCTTCAAAATGTGCGCATAACTGCAAGTACATTTCACACGTTAACGGGCCACCATTTGCTTTTCCCCCTGTGCTGTCACATGAAGCAGTCATCACTATTATGATTTTCCAAGTGGAGCATGACCTGAGGTGACCGAGCTGCGTCAGTATCCTTGACATCATCTTTCCTAGTTCCTCTCTCCTCCAATTAGCTGCCATCCTTCGGGATGTCTTAAGATACTGGGTAAACATATCTCTCATTAAGCCAATATAAATCACTTTTATGATATTTACACTTAGCTTTTGTAGCCTTTGTGGTGGAGCATTATGAAATCGGGCTTTTATCTTTATGTCAGTTTCAGCCTTGAGTTTTGGACTTATTTGTGGCTCAGAACATCCATTTCCCTCAGCAAGGCCGAACACATCTTTTGGAGAAAACCTGCCAAACTAAGCATTTTTTTTTTTTTTTTAAGTGGAGCCATGAGTGACACACACTAACTATATAAGCCCCTTCAGGTTCCTTGAACAGGTCACACATCTGCCAGCCTCACTCATCATAACTTCAACAAGTCTTTTCCCTCTGCTGACCAACCATCTGCACGTTACACCATGGCTGCTGCTAAGTGGCTGCTGGGTCTGCTGGTGGTGCTGCTGGCTGCGGCGCGGCTGGCTCAGGCGCAGGACAGGATTAAGATGTGCGGGCGAGAGCTGATCCGTCTGGCTGTTTCGTCCTGTGGGAACTCTCGGCTGAGGAGGAGCATCCTGGACTCAGAACTGAGCCAACAGCAGCTCGCCGTTGGCTGTAAGTTCTCTCTGTTTAAGAGTTTGATCTCATTGTGGGATCACAATTTCTTCCGGTTTTCTTTTTTAAATATTTGATCTCTTACTTTTGCATAGGGGACCAGGATGCCTCCACCGAGGAGGACCAGGCTTCAGAGACACTCCAAATCCCCTCCTCCTCTTTGGCACCTCATTGGCATCCCCTGACCTTTCGAATCAGACGATCCGCTGGAAAAATATCTGACATTTGCTGTGAGAAAGGATGCAGCATGAAAGAGCTGATTCAGTTTTGCTAAGCACAGCTCTCCCACTTGTCCGACAGTTGAAGAGATTTTATTTTGGTCTGTGAAATCCTGTGAAACCTCTACCAAGTAACCCAATTTCTGAGAAATCTAATCTAATAATTCTACATGTTTCATATGAAGCAAGAAAAGTGTCAAATCAGTTACTGTAGGATGAATTGTTCTGTGTGCAAGAGGAAGTATAAAAACGAAGTAAACACTGGCTTTATGGAGTCAAATCAGATGTTATTTATTTGTATTAGAATAATTTATTTCAATGCAATCAGTGCAGCTGATGTGCACTGCAATAAACCTCTGATGATTACAAAGTCATGCCTGGGATGTTTTTCTGCACCCAATCAATCAGAACAAGGTCAAAAAGATAAAGAAAATGATTCACGATAAAGAAGGTGTCATCCAATCATAATCAGTGTTGGATCCGTTTTCTCCTGCTGTTGTGGAGAAAACGACATCAGAAGTTGCTTAAGGCACAAACAGTCTCAATTAAAACCTTCCCATTTTTGAATGAGAAGGTTTGTTTTTGTGTATTACATTAACATGGTAGTCCTTAATGTCTCAGAGGGGCGGCTGATGTGGGTCTGCACCATGGTTTTATTCAGTAAGTTAGAATATGAATTCTGATAAGGGGAGTTCATTAGATAAAAAACTAACAACTTTTGAAAATAAGGTTTTTATTATCATATTATAGATTCTTTTCATTTGCCAATTTTTCTGTCTTAAATGTTTCTTTTTTGTCTGGTGTAATAAGAGTCTTAAATATTACACCAGGCATTCCTGCTTCAATTTATTACAGCAGAAAAATCATGATAATAAACAGAAATAAGGGTTTATGTCAGAACATGTCGGAGTCAGCCAGGCTGCTGCAAAATGCTGCTCCCGTCTGCTAACAGGAACATTTGAGAGAGAACATTACCTCTGTCCTGGATTCTCTCCACTGGCTGGCCGTGTACTTTAGAGTTCATTTTAAAGTTATTTTGTTTGTCTTGAAGGTTTTAAACAGACTTGCCTCGCCTTATTTAACAGAACTCCTTCTGGGTCACTCAGGTCTTTTGACCAGTTGCTCCTGATCGTTCCCAGTTGCTCCTGATCATTCCCAGTTGCTCCTGGTCATTCCCAGTTGCTCCTGGTCGTTCCCAGTTGCTCCTGGTCATTCCCAGTTGCTCCTGGTCATTCCCAGTTGTAAGTGGAAGCTTCTCTGTTTGTTACTCTGAGCTATGGAAGTCTCTGCCTGTGCACATCCGACAGACCCTTCATTCTCCATGTTTAAAACTTGTCTGAAAACTTTTGACTCACCGACCTTCAACCAACTGAGACTTGATGTTGTTTCATCTGTATTGGTATTGATTTTATCTGTTTAACTGTGATGTTCTATTGTGTTACGTTTATTATTGTGTGCTTAGCTCTGCCAGTTTATTTTTTAAGCTTTTTTAAATGAAACTACTTTGCTTTATATGAGAATTATTCTTTTCCTTTTAGCTGTTGCCTTCAGAGGGCGCCAAAGATCGCATTCTGCCTTCATAACACCCTGTTTCCACTGTGGAAGTAACCCTGCATGTATAGTTAAATGTCCGTATTTTCATACAGAGTCGAACAAAAACAACTTTTTTTTTATCTCACCGACTGACATCAAGTGTTTAAAACACTAAACCTTTTCTTTTTTAGGTCAGAAAGGATTATTAAATTTCTTTGTATTTGGCAAATGCCACAATAACAGCATAAACAAATCTAATTAAAAAGTTTAAATGTGCAGCATTTGGCAGAACTGTACAACTTGGGTCAAACATTTTGGCTGTTCTTCGGATAATAGCAGGACCTTCACATATCTGAAAATTGTACCCAAGGATGAGCCAAAGTTGTGGACAGATGCTCAGGATAAGAACCTGCAGAGTAAGAACTTCTTGGTGCAGTGCCACCGCAGGTGGGGAGGGGAACATGTTGCTCAAAGGGTTTGGGAGGTTTGACATGGTGCAGCGTGAAAGAGAACCTTTCACACTGTGTTTAATTGTGTGAAATTAAACACAATTAATTGTGGACCAATTAACCAAAGGACAATTTGGTCCTTTTCCTAGCTGGAAAAGGACCAAATTGTTGCAACTTTGGTCCTCAGTTGAACCGAGTCTACTGGATTATGAAGAGTGAAAAAATCCTGAAAGACACCAGAGTCTAGAGGAGCTTCCCCAGTCTATGGATTTGGTTTATTGTATGAAACCCTGTTTTCTCAGGCTGACGTCTCTCACCAGAGACCGACTCATATTTACAGTCTGAAATATGAGGCTGTCTGGGGTTTGATTCCTGCCTTTGGGATCTTTGCTGCATGTCTCTAATAATTTCCTGTCTGCTTATTGTAAATAGGAACAAATAGCAGCACAGAATTTTCTAAAAATAAAGCATAAAACCATAATACACAGAATTCATAAAGAAATTGACCTTGCGTATGTAGATGGTTTCCCTAAACTGACATTTTTATGTTGAGTTTGCACATAGACATGCTACAAAACCCAAATGACACACAGTGTGGGTCCAAATTGCAGGACTCTGTTCTCCCTGATCCAGCAACATCAAAATGATGTGACTGGCCACTCAGGCCATTCAGCTCAGTAATGACAGAAATAATCTGTGTAACCCAGCCAGCTCCACACACCCAGCAGTGTGTAATTCTCTCAGTGGATAATCAAATGTGGTGCTGATTATCTGCAGCACTAAATGGCTCTTAATAGCTAATAAGATCAGCCTACAGCCACTGATTGGTTTATTTGTTTTTAATTGGGGAAGGGTGTGTTGCATTTTACATGCAATTAGTCTTCATTTAATTGGTTTTATTTTCTGTGCTGTCTCACAGAGGACAAATCCATATTTCTGATTTCATTTTTGCTGGATCATTTACAGCATGGAGCTTTGTTGGCTCTCCCACAACCAGAACTGTTGATATTAATATACTTTGTAAGACAAATACACACAAATGAACTGAGTACAACTAATAACCTCCAACATTTATTATCCAAAAAGAGAAATACAGGGAAGAACAACAAAGCAGAAATCTGGCTTCAAGCGCAAATATTCATCTTTGAGTGTGACAAAGACTGGGCAGAAGGGTTTTGTCTTGACGCCAATCTGAGCTGAAATGATCCTGTATCCTGCAGATGATGATGAAAAGATGCTGTAACCTCATCAAATGCAGTTTTTATGAAGATGTTATGAGTAACTGTTTACTGAGATAGATGGCAGTCCAGCTAAAAGTATTTATCCTATTCCGTAAACTTTTCATCACTAATATTTCATTTTAAATTGAGTTTTTTTTTTTTACTTGTTTGTAACTTTGAGTGAGATTTCCAGAAGTATTAATATCTCTGGATTGTTAAGGAGCAGACTCTTCTCTGAAATGTAAAATAAAAGGTAGGGAAAAAACTATTTACTGTTCTTAATATCTATCAAATACAATGAGCAGCTATCCAAATTTATGTACAGTGTCAATGTTGAGTCAGAAGAAAATCGATAGACGAACCATCAAACAAGCTGTGCCTCAGCTGAACTCTAATTCTGGGGCCTGATCAGCTTTGGATGTGGTGTTTTTACTTTTAACTTTATATTTGTTCACTATCTCTGTTCTTTAAAGGTTGAGCAAGTTCCAGCCAACACCAACAATCCCTGCAGCCAAAAGAAGGAGCAGAGACCTGAAGGAACCAGCTGCAGAAACTGAAACCTTATTCTGGCATTGAGACCTGCAAACAAACAACCAATCCGGTTGTAACCCAACATGCACAGGGAGAACATGCAAACTCTGTGCAGAAAGACCCCGGGCCGGGAATCGACCTTCTTGCTGCAAGGCAACAGTGCTACCAACTGCGCCACTGTGCAGCCCCCTTGGATGCTTTACTTGTTTACAAATCAATAATGATCAGCAATACTTGGATTTGGCTTTTTTGAACAAACAGACAAACAAACAAACAAACAAACAAACAAACAAACAAACAAACAAACAAACAAACAAACAAACATAAAAACAACAACAAACCTTTGCACAAATGTTCTTCATAGGTATTTTACGGGTAATTGTCTTAGCATCGCCTGCTAAGAAACCATTTTATGATTAACTGTTTGCACTGTAGTAGCAGACGTTTGTATTATCATGGATACTATAAGAAGTCAGAGGTAACCTCTGCCAGAAAGGTTACATTAACCTAACCAGAAACAAACAACAACAAAAATGCAATTTATGCAATCACTTATTTTATGTTAGATGTTTTTGTTTCATTTTTATTATTTCATAGACATTAGTTTTCACTTTGACATCAAAGTTGTTTTTGTAAATCTTTTGGACAGAAAGCCAGATTTTGTGTCTCACAATTGATTTGCAAAGGCAGTAAAAAGGGTGAAACATCCTAGAGGTGAATCAGTTTTAGAAGCACTGTAGCTTTGTACTCATCTGTTACTAATAGTGTTTATTCTCAGTTTTTTGTAGAATTTTATTTTATGTTTTTTATGTTTTAAGAATAGTTACGTTTAATCCACGCGCCAACATCAAATTAAGAGAGACAAACTTTCAGTGCAAGTAAACTACTGATGATGCCTTTCACAAAGCCTTGAATGCAAGGCAGCCATGTTGGATTTCTGGGAGCATTTCACTCTTTTTTTTCCACAATTACAAACTTGTAAATTAAAGTTTCTAAGTAAGAATCTGACACATTTATACTGTGTCTTTCAACCAGTCAAGCAATACCAATGGAAGATACTTTTTTTCATTTTTAGATTACATGACAAATGACAGTTGCATATCATTAGGAATAGATGGAAACACATAATCCACATGTCCTATGTGACGATGAAAAGGTTTCACCTAAATTATAATCTCTTTACAATTTACTGCAAGCCTGGTCATGCTCAGAATGCATGCAGGATGAAGCGGAGCATCAAATGGCATAGATGTGTGTCACATGTCGACCAGCAGAGAGCAACAGATAACTGATAATGAGAAACACTGTACTGTTCTTTTTACTATCTGGCATTGTGGCTCACATGCTACAGTTGAAACAATATGGCAACTCAGGCGTGCGATACTGGCAACGTTTATTTCCACTTTGTGTTCCAGTTACATTTTGGTTTTCTCAAAACTCCTCAGTGTGAAATGCTCAGTGAGCTCACCAGATTACAAAAGCAGAAACATAATCAACAGGCTCCTGCAGGCGTGCGCTCACATCAGAGCTCTTATGAGATGACACATCTACTGCTTAGAATGAAATACATGGAAAGGAACTCCATCTTTTTCTGCCTCCCCCTGCCTGGTTACAGCACGCAGGAAAAAGCAGCGCGGTGGGATGGCACCTTCGCTGAATGTCAGCACTGCTCTTAAACATACATTTTGACACTGTCGTGCAAGCACACCGGATCACGCATACGTGTGTGCATGCAAGGAGCAGGGAGTGTGTGCAGGGACTGATGGGTGTCAATTTGCATGGAAAGGAAGCAGCTTTCAGAGCTCCTGTTACCCTCAGCTAAAGTGCTCAGGCTAAAAATGCCATTTTTAGCCTTAGTACAGTGTGTGACACTTATTCCTATGTTTGAACACTTGGATGTGCTGTGCATGATAATTGTGCATGTGTGGAACACAGGGAAACCCATAGAAAGTCCTTGGAAGCATATGTGTCCCGCAGCTGTGTGTGTGTGTGCAGGTGCGTGTGTGTGTGTGTGAGCATGCGTGTAGGCATGTGTGTGTGCTTTCTGAGTTTCATGCTGCAGGGAGTAAATGTGCAGAGGGGAGCAGAAGTCAAGCTGATGACTGACATGTCCATTTTGGTTTGTCCATTATTGTAAGTGCTTCAGGCCTGTTTCTGCAGAGGAACAACTATCACATTTGACTTCCAGATATCTTCAGTTACAGCTGCGTGTCTCATATTTTTATAATAAAGGGCCAATTGGCTTATTTTCATGTTTTGTTCAATGCAGTAAGAGAGTAAGTAAAATAACTTATTTTATGAATGTGAGATAAAAATAAAACATTTCTAGAAATGATTAAGGATATACAGTATAGTTTTATTCATGTTCCAGATAGAAATCCTTTTTTCTCCATAAAGATTTTTAGAGAGAAACCTGTACGTATAAATATCCATTTATTAGACCCATTCAATAAATTAGAATATCACTAAAAAACCCATTTATTTCAGGAACATTATCACTAAGTGAAACACATTGTATGGGTTAATAACACTTACAAAGACTGTTTTTTGTTGTTGTTTTTTTTTTAGCTAATTATGATGATTTTCTCTACACAGTTAATGAAAATATTAAAATATTACAACAGGCCAATAATACAATACCAAAATTTAGATTTAGAGAAAAGTATTCTTACCAACCTAAAGATTATTTTCAAAAGATACTTTTATTCTGACAAATGGGCCTCATCAGAATGCATATTCTAATTTATTGAATATGACTATATAACTGATACAATCAGCTATGAATGGATGCATACCTGTCAAATCTCCCGTTTTGGCTGCCATGCTCCTGTATTAGTATTTTGCTGGAGATTTTCTGTGGTATGGCGCACACGGCTCCTCCCCCAAAATGATTTAAGGAGAACGAAGCCAAGATTTTGGAGCGATTACCACAAAGCTCACATAACTCTGAAATGGTGTGAGTGAGTGAGGCCACCAATTCTACCAGGAGGAATGGGCCAGAACTAAAGCTATTGTGAAACTTGTAGAAGAACCAAAACATTTTATTCAGTTTTACAAAAAAAATAGTAAAATATGTGTAAATGGATTTTCTGTCTTCTTATTCCGGCATTTTGCAAAAACAAAGAAGGTTTAGTTTGACGTAATGGCGGAAAGGAAAAAAAAGTTATATGTCCTTCTGTACAGTGGATGTAAACTTATGGTATGTACTGCATCAGCCAAGTGTGAACATGTTGTATGAAACACGTAATCAGCAACAGAGGTCAGTCCACGTGAACATGTGAATTTTTTGAACTCACAGCTCCAGATGATCAACATGCCTGCTGCTAACAGTGAGGCAGTTACTGAAATCACTTGTTTGCTCATAAATTGTGGTGCATATTAAATATGCAGAACCCAACTGGATGTCTCTGTTACTTTGAGAACATTTTGTTCTGTTACTTTATGGTGACAAAATTGATGCTCTTAAAGACAACATTGTTTTTCTAATTTTTTGAAGCTACTGACCACAACGCTGCAACAGAGCTCCCTATGTTCTTCACCTGCACGAACAACTGCAAAGTGTGGCCAGAAGAGCTTCTATTTCTGTTCCTTTCTTTTCCTTTTATTTAGTCAGAAATGTCACCAGATTTTTTTTTGTCTTGCCAGTGACCTCCGAACCAATTACTCAACCAATTAGCTCAACTTTCTAAATTACTTTCATGCTATTTGATCCGCCTAATCTGTCCAGTGGAAGATGCAAAATACCAAACACACACACACACGCACACACTCAGAGAGACATTAACTGCCACTTTGTCACAAATTTGGGGCCACTGGGAGGTGGTGAAGCTGAACTAATAGAGCTGAGCTGGTAGAGGGCAGTGTGGCAGCAGCAGCCACTGGTCCAGCGCGGATGAGCTTTCTGCAGCTGTAGGGAGCTGAGTGTCTTGGTGCAACGCAGATACAGTGATGCGTCGCGCCACTGCTTCCGCCTAAATCTGATGGCATCACTGAATAATTTAAAATCCATTGTTTGTGTTGCAGGTGTGCCAATCTGTAACCACCTTCCTTGTGCACAATGACCTTTCATGTTTAATGATGGGGTTTGATCTTGTGTCGGTCATCCACTCAGGTCATATGTACACTATTCTTTTTTGGGTTTTTTTCAATCAACCAATATACAGATATTTTGTAAGACACATTTATGCTACCAAATATGGTTTGGCTCCACATATCTTTTTAAATTTCTGTGAAATAAGTGTTGATCATCTCGAGATGAGGAGGAAAGTATTTTTAGAAAAGTGAAGGATTGGGATCACTCCACAACACTCCTGTTTTATATTTTGGATATAAACAATGTTTGTTTCATAAATGAATTGATGCAGAATTGACAGATAAAAATAGGGAGAACTATAACAGCCCTGCTATTATAGTCTAGCGGAAAGGCCTAAACCGGACTAGACCCGGAGAAGGCACTCTACCCTTTTCCGGCTCAAGACCATGGCCTCGGATTTGGAGGCACTGATCCTCATCCCGG